>OX104071.1:861678-946133 GCA_944474145.2 Dicrocoelium dendriticum
CTATATGGCGGAATAAGCAACAAAAAGTCGAAAACGCACAGCTTCTAACTGTGACAAAGAGCCTTCGCATGTCACCATATTCACTTGAACGTTCACCCGTTTTAACTTTCACTCGAATACTTAGCTGGCCATTATTTGTTATCACTCAGTAAGCAGTCTGACCCATGGAACCAGCTCTCCAAACTTACAGAGGAATAGCTACCGTTTGACGGTATATCTGCTGGGTTACTACCAGACATGACGCTTCCACTTGCTAGGGTCCGTCAAATCATGATGTACTGACAATCCAGCTGAAACATAGGTTCTGAATCGCTTAGGCGTATCACTAATGTAGTAAAAGGCTGTTGTTGAGTCCTTGCAGAACCAGACATTCTCAACTTCCAGCTGGGCTCTCTCGGTTAAATACTAAAATACACGCGTGGCGAGCACGGACGCAGTTAACTCTAACCGAGCAATAGAAACAGTTTTCACAATAGCCACCCTTAGTTTCGGGTACTACAAAGCACAGCATCCGGTGCCCGTAGTACGAAACCTGACATAGGCCGCCGCATCGGACACAGTCTCCGAAGCATCGCAAAATATATGCAACTGTGGAGGTCTTAAAGTCTCAGCGCCATTGCGAATGCAGCGGGGAATTTTCAGGATACCCAACGCCTTGATGATTCTTATCCACGTATGCCACGCCGCCTCGCCTTCACTTGTAAGCAAATCGCCCCAGCCCAAATTTTCTCGAAACCTTTATTCCAGCGATAGCTTCACCGTCAGGGTCCATGGGGCTATCATACTCAAAGGGTGGAAGGTAAATTGCACCACGGACAAGATTCCTCTCTTTGTGTTTAGACCTTCGTTTACCGCATTGGAAAATACACCCATCCTGCTTGGAATCTTAAGACATCCCCAACGTCCACCTAAATGACCCTGGTACCTCAGCTACTGGCTTCACAGTCTCCGTAAGTTCGGCAGACGGAACAAGCTCATAAACCTCATCAATATTGCAGAGCCATTTGCATAGCTTGAATCCGTCACTGTCCTACATCCCTCTGATCTGCGTTACAAACGGGCGCTCTTCCGCAGGAATACGGAGAGAAAACAGAAGCTCATCAACATAAGAATCACGATACACAGCAGTCGAGGCCTTCTTAATTTATCGGTGCCCCCACTCCTTGGCAGTCTGCCGCAGGGCAAATTTGACTCAGAATGTGAGGAGGTAGCTGCAAATGGATGCGCCGTCAGCCGGTGCTCTACCACCTCAAAACCATGGATGTTGCGCTTCCACTAAAGAAACCGTAGTGAAGCTCTGTCTTGCACTGGCACCTTACCTTGAACGAACATGTCTTCAATGTTTGCGGAAATAGCCGCCAGTTCTGACCTGAACTGCATCGATGCACCAGTGTGGTTAGTAGTAGTTTCCGGCCCTTGGAACAACTAGTCATTGAGTGGAAACCCTCTGTGCTTAACTACGCAAACGAAGACCACTCCTAGTTTTACCGGTTCCTTCGGCTTAATAACGGCAGGATGCGTTAATTAACATTTGGTGTGTAGCCAGGTTTTAATTACTAATTTGGTGCCAGTGCGGCATAGCCATTTGCAATGCACGTCTTCAAGGCAGCCGTGTACATTTCACACAAGGCCCGGTCGTTTATCAATCGTCGACTTAAACAAAGTAGTATATGAAGAGCAGACACAAAAGTATTGGAAACATCATCAGCCGACTTCTCCGCGGGAGACCCTCCTCGAAATGTCCCTCAACAATCCCCACGGGTTTCTCAGCGATTGCTAATGCTGCCTTAAGTTCCATGGGAAGGGAGCGGTTGCTCGAACCAGCCGTTGCAAACCCACCGTCATATAATATTTTAAGCCGTGTTTCCATCGAAGATGCAAGCTATTGCACAAAATACACTGAAACGCAACCCTCAACGCTCGTCTTCACGGGCCTCAGCACTACCTACCCAAGGAGTGTACTAGCAGCGAACAGGTGCTTCCGAGAACATGCACGGCGTCCAAACTGCCAGGGTGCTTCTGGTACATCTGTTCCTAGCAAGGTCCGAACTCGGCTATCAGCCAGCTTATCAAACTTGATGACGGACAAGTGTGGTCAGTGACGTCCAAACTGGCCATTAGTGCAGGATACTGGACATAGCGGAAATCGCTTCCAACCATACGCGCGTTTAACTGTAACATGTGCCGCGCCTCTCAGAGCGGTCAATCAAAAATTGGCCAGGCCGGCATCCAAAGAGGTGAGACCCCTCACGGTCTGCATCGTTAAAGAGATGCAGCCAACCTTTACGCCCGCCTAAAATAGAAGGTCCTCTTGAACTAAGGTTACATCTGATCCAATATGCAACCACGCATAAGTTACGATAAACCGTAATAAACCATCCAATCGTACGGAAACAACGCCCAAAGCAACTCTGCCTGGAGCAGTAAAGGTAGATTTGTTGCTGCTGTATTTGTTACGTGAAGAATTAAGGGCTGTTTCATGACGTGATAACGTGTGGTGCCGCCCCTTACACGTAGCACACTGCTCCCTCTTGGATTCGACAAAGTGAGAGCGGTGACGTTTGAAACAGTCAGATTCAGCTCTGCTAAATCCTCAACTGCCTGGAACATACATAGATAAGAATGGTCCTTAAACCTCTACATTATGTTTGCTTTCACAAATAATGCAAATCAATCTGTTGGCCCACTCTGATTCAGCGTAGAAGCAAAGCTTGCAACCCTGTCCTTTATCGACTAATCGAGGCGGATGCATGGAAAGCTGACTTAGTGGCACCTTGGCATTTGCCAGCTGGCCGAAGCTGCTACATGCAACCCAAGTCTCTGTTGCTACAAAAAGCAGCTAACTCAGGAAATCTGACTTCCCGCTTTGCCAGAACAATAGAACCAGCCACCCTGGCCCAGCTGGATTGCAAAACGCTAGGTAAAACGCAAACTACTCTCTCAATAGTGGCCAGGGAATTTAGGTCTGCTATGTAGTTCATTGGCGATGGTGCCACATAATAACTTTCCATTTTCAATGACAACCGGTGAAGTGCACGTCCATCGCCTGAATGGACACTTGATTCCCAATCAAACCCATAGGCGCAAACCCTCCACATGACAGAGAGAAGACCGGAACGGACGAGCTGAGCAACTGGGTTGTATTAGTGAATTACACTATTCATTATAAAGTTGAAATGAAAAGTTCGTGAATGGTATTTAAAGCGCACATATAGAACCCTGGAAAGGCCAACTTACAACAAAGCAAGGAGCGCCGCCCTCGCGTTAATTGTCAGCTTCCTGTTGACTCTCTGTTCGCCCTAATCGGAGCGCGTCATTATCTATCGCCTGCCGCTGCTTTGGGATCCTGGCTTTTTGCATCCTGTATTTCTTCTTAACAATCGAGATGAAGGTTCGAACTCATCAGCCATAGTTTTCAAACCTGTTCGCAAACCGTCGAGCAATGACTGTGGCACAACAAGCTTTTGCCCAAAATGGTCACGAAGTATACAACTAGCTCTATTGTAAGTCTGATCAGGCGGAATCGTTGTACACTCGCGCATCGCTTTACTGGTTTGCCCCCTGCATTAATACATAAGATATAATAAGCGCTGACCGTTAGAAATCACGCAGTTCTCATTAAAGTATTCAAAATGCTTGCTAAACATCCAATAGCTGGAAGGGTTACTGTCAAGGTGTTCTACGTTCAGCTTCGGAAGCTCTGCAAAGGAATAGCATACCTCCGGAGAAGAACGGGGACACGGCACAGGTTACATGGTATGAACGGCCACCTCAAAACCCTTCTAATGTACTGGCTTATCTGCTGTTTCCTACCTTTGTACACCCGACTTACCGTAGTGCGAAGTTCCTGCTTAAATGCATCCTCCTCCATTTCCAAAAGTAAACGAGCTAATTTAAGCTCAATATCGGTTTGCCTCTTCTTAAGCTCAGCAAGTCTTAAGGCAGTACGTGCATCTACGGAAACTTGGGCATGGCTACCATTACGACTAGAAGGCGATCTACGAAAAGCAACTTAAAAATTGATAACCGGTAAACCATCGACTTGCTGTGATCCACTCGCTGTCTCCTCACAATGCATGGAAGTCCTAATTCTGCTTTTCATTATGCAATCAAAAGACGATGTCAACAAGCCCTAACGCGCTGAAAACTTGGTCTAAATTCAGGAACCGTTAAACAGTGTAAACGTCAATGATGCTGAGAGGGTAGTCGAACGACAAATTTCCAACGAAACTGCGGCGTCCAAGACCGATTCAATGAGCAACCAAAGGACCGGAAAGGAGGCGAACCCACCGGTGTCGGCAAAAAGCCACAGCTGTTTACTACGGTGTTCTACGTTACAAGAATAAAGTAGCATAAGTGCAACATACCAGCGGTAACCGCACAAAATGGGCACAACATAAGCCAGCACGGCAAGGAGCAACCATTTGCTGGTTCAATCACAATGCAAACTAAAGCCAAAACACCGGAATTTTACTGGCCTTTACCCGTGCGAATCTGGACGCTGGTAGTCCATAACCCAATCACAAAATGGCTAGAATCAGTCTACGGGTGGAGGCACTGAATTCGAAAATCCAGCTATGGTTTTCCCAGAGCTAGGATAGATATTGTTGAGAATGCAAGTGAGTCAAGCGGTAGTGAACAGGGTGTGCGTACCGATACGCTTGTTAGACGTGGATTGGAAACGCTCATTGAGGACCATCCGCAATTAGTGTAAGTTTTCTCAGGAGCCGGCCACATTTTCTGAAGCATAGCGACGTATATTCGGTAAAGCAGAATTTTCTTTTCCTTCTATTACAATTACTTGTAAGGTGCCGCTCCTCTGCGTGTGCGGGTGAAGCTACTTGGCAACAAGTGTGCTTCCTTTGCGCAACATTATTCTTTTACAATTCGCAGCACACAAGCAAATAGCAAAATTTACCGGTTATGCTGGCCACTTGGATCTTCCATCTAGGATAATGACAGTTAACAAGTAATACGCTTCCGGCTTTTTAACAGCTTTACTTTCAAACCTATGAGGATCCAACCGGTGGCATCAATACACTCGTTGTGGGTAAGAATTGAGACGGTTAGACCCCTCTACTATGGACCATTTGGTTGTTCACATCTCGGAACTTTTAAATAAGATACAAATATACAAATATGATTACACGAGTATACAAATACTACACAAATAATATACAAATAATATACAGGATTCCAAGTGACTGCTTAATTTCGAAGGTTCCTTGCTGCTCTCATATTACAAAATAAGTTTCAACGAGCCACTTGGCTCTGCCAGAAAAAAATTATAGCATAACGAGGCGCAAATAAACGTCCATATGCATCGGTTTTACCGAAGACAACACTGCTCAACAGCGCTAGCTGGAATGGACGAAATTACAGCAAGTTAAGCGTAAGTTTTTTTGTAGTTACTCCGATACTTACCTTTCGTTTATAACTTAGCACTACTTTTTGAAACAAAGTTCGCCGAACTAGGCTGTGCCATGTAGCCTATGATCTATTTAGGTGAATGTTCTAAAAATCTTACAGTTAAAATCCTGCTGCTTGCGGCTCATTCTTACAGCAGATTCTAACGCGTTGACCAGGATGGTCAGGTTGGTGGTGTGAGCACCGTCATACCGTTGGTTTTCAAGAAAAAATTGAAACATTGTTTCGTTAATTTGACTGCAAAAATAGAATTGCTTGGTGTTAGATCTAAATGCACCAGGTAACATTAAGTCATATCCGCGCTCTCTACTGATACTACCGATGGCATTTCAGGTTTCATGGATTTGTTAGCGCATGCAAGGATATCGGAAAAATTTTAAATCGCCGATCGAGAATGCGAGTTTACAAGTACCTTCATGTACTAAAACTTCACCTTTACTTAATTATAAGCGAAATGACAGCGGCTTGATGCTAGTGGCTGAAACTCCTCGGCACTCAAATGCAGACCACTATCAAACATGACTCTGTGCTCAACAACCGCGCGATTAAAATTGCTATACATTCCGGCACCACTCAGCTGAGTATTCATATTTCGGTTGACATGTTCTAATCAGCACTTTAACTTAAGGTTGTCTGTATTGCCACTCGATGGAATATAAGGAAACAACGAAAGAATTGTTTTGCTCCGCAAGCATAAGTAAACGGCCGCCACCTAAGGATCAGCCAGAGCCATAAAATTTTGTTTGCTCGTGACAGCGACAGGTGGAGTCTATGAAGACCTGCTGCGTGAGTCGAAAGTCGATTAGCGCTAGTGGATTCCTCAGAAAGAGTAAAAGTGGCGCCTTGCCATGCTGGTAAGTAGCCCACAATAAGTAATTTGGGAAGCCAGGAGGAAGCTGCAGATACGTTCTCACCGAAAGGGCGGTTGGGATGAAAATGTAGGTGAAAATAAGAGCAGAAACGTTGCGAATAAATTGCCCATGCAACGGCTAGCGCTCACTAGCCTGGACTAAAGCAAGGTGCCAAATACCCTGGTTAACAAACACAACCCGAACGGCGTTTGGATGATAAGCGGTCTGCGTTATGAGAAAATAGAAGGACAAGAGGAAAACTGTGGTAGACTGCTAAGGATAAAGTGCGGTTTGGTCTAGTGTACAGGATAGCGACGAATAACGGTAGAGACCAAGGAGATATGCCGTGGTACCTTGTGATCCGTTAGCACGCGAGGCGAATATATCAGAATTGAAGGCGGCGTCTTGCAGGTACGATAAGTACGCAGAGGTACGCGGGGTTTTAAAAGTCAATGACTGGCGGGTGCCAGTAAACTAGGGTAGTAAAGGCCGCTGATTTGTGAGGAGCGAAATGGGAGCTGGTGGGTACAACTAAGAGAAAACGGGGTTGGACGAGGTGCCTTAGTGGCATCTAAGGCTATTCATCCTGGACGTGATGAATAGCTGCATATCAGCAGTATATATGTGGGAACAAAGAGGTCAGTATCCGGCAGACGTAGGTTAGTTGATGATAAAATGTTGTGCAGGTAGGATTGTGTGGTTGGTTGGAAGGTTAAACTGACAGAGCATTTGAAGCCGTATCGCTGTATTCAGTGGTGATCACCTCGAGATACGACGACCTCAGCTAATTCGACAGCAGCGCCTTTCCTTGCCTTACTGGTCTTGCTCACAATCTATTAATATAGCCTCCGTCACGCCTACCCTGTCCATTTCTGTGGCTGCCACCTAGATGTATTCCTACTTTTAATGCAGTTGTCACGCTCCATGGATCAAACATCTAAGACTAGTCTGTACGGTGTGCTCTCCGACTACACCCAGACTTCAGTACCGTTTCCGTGCATTGTTCTGCAGACCCCACGCTTTATCTACATTACCTCAAGAGCCTTGTAAGCGTTGTCTCTCTGCCAATACAGACCTCTTCATCCCAACTCCATCCTTTCCTTATTTGGCTTACGGTTGCATTTCTTCCGTTGTACAGCTAAGCCCCAACGCGCTGCTCTGATCTACTCCAATCGGACGGGCCTACTGCTCTCGTGCTGCTACCAGGCTCTTGAGGTGTAAATGACCTAGGCCCTGTAGAGCTGACTTCCTGTTCCACTTACCCACAGAGCCTTGCAGGTCCCGCCGACTTAAGATTGCTAGAGCGCATTTGATCTCTAACTTTTCTACTTTACTGGTACTTTCTAGTTGTAGTTCCACCATTACTTGGCGAATTAACATAATACGCAGGCGAAACTTAACGGTGCCTTGCTCTCTGTCTCCTATCAGTCTAAGGGGAAGTTTTTGATCTAGGTGTGGTAGTGCTACCATTCTCGCTTATTTTCCTCCAGGGTATGGTGGGGCTTAATCACCATCAACGTTTTCCTTTCATAAACTTTCAGTTATGTATGTACCCTAGCTTCCTTGTTCCGCATCTATTGCAGCTTTGTTCTCCACGTAACGCACTCTATCCCTCTACGTTATATCGCATACCTGTCGCCCTTTACAACAGAGTGGCTGACAAACTTCTCTAGTGGGGCTGGTAGTTCTACTACCGACTTCTCACTGCCCAAAGGTCATTAGATCTCTTCTACTGGACTATTAGGACGAATTCCTTAATAATGCATAGTTCCGTCCGCTGAAGTACAATTACTTAGCTCCGCTTCGTTGTACATGTGCAAACCCTACTTGCAATATTCGCTGGCGTTGCTGGCGTGGCAGGAGTAGTTGTTGTACCACAGGGAACGGATTACGCTAACCGGTGCTACTTGTTTTCAGGTTTCTCAAGGGGCGCTGGGTTATAAATATGCTTACTCTAACCAAACAGTAGGTGGTCTTTGTTTGTTGAGAATAACTTGCAGGTAAATTGCATGGAAGTCATAGTGTGTTAGCTGTATGTTGCGGACATGCCGCGGAAGTCGCGTTTTTCATTCCGACGTAAAATCTGTTGTGCGTGACTTGGTAGCAAAGTCAATGCTTGCCGTCTCCTCGCTTTTCTGCGTTTCTTCCACTATCACTTCCGTCGCTTCCGTGAAACAAACCAAGCAAGTCAACCGGATCAGGTAGATCAGTCATTGGCCAACGGCAAGCCTGAACAGAAAGCCAACGACCCAAACCGTACCCGCACGCCAAGTAATACATGTGAGCCCGGGATCCACCAATTAAAACGAAATTTGCTATCGGAGCCATCACTCTGTATGACGTACGTTGGTGTGACCAAACTGCGCGTGCATTCTACGGTCCAGAATGAGGCGTCAGAGCGCAAGCCGTTCATCTTCTGCGACGTCCAGTGCCCAAAGAACCATGTAAGAGCATATATAAAAATACTCACGAGCAATGACGTGAAGGTAGCCGAATGCGTTGGCGGCACCTAGAGGCTTGGACTGCACTTCGCCAAATTTTTGCACCATCCTTCCAATACAGCCGTCAGGCGTGCTGGCACTGCAGTAAAGCGCACAAGAGAATTCCGCTTACTGACTTGCTTATTTAGCTTCCAAAGCTAGTTCCACACGCGATTTGTTGTGAATTAATCGAATATGCACACCATCCATAACAGACGCTCCGCTCAGTACGAAGAATATGGCAACCAAGTGTGAAACAGGTAATAATAGCATTTCTCCTTGCGGACCACTGTGGCACGAATTGTTTGCTGAACGTGACTTCCAGCCATAGCCTACCTCACTGTGCGCCTCCACTGACGAAGAGCAGTCTTGTTTACCTTTGATGCCCGTTGCCGCTAAGAGCGGCATCGGCTGCTGCCGCAAAAAGACTAGAAGGGACCCAACAATACATGCGCCCTTGCGTACGCCGACCGAATCTCCTTCATTTCAGCCGCATATTCCTCCATCAGATACAGCCACGGAATGGCAAGGAAATATAGCAATAACCCCTTATACTTTCTTTATTGAGCGGATCGGTTAGCCAGGAACGATAAGGTGCTACGAGGCCTTGATTGACATAATACGAAAATCCCGAACCACACAATATTCTCAGAACTACTGACGACATTCTTTACCCTAGCTGTCACCGTTTTGCAGATAGCCATAAAAAAAGATAAAGAGAAAGGTAAGACTTTCGAATGAAGGGTAATAGCAAAGTCTAAGCAGCAGCACAGAACCCGAACCCGAAGTTGGAAGCTAAAAATGGTCAAGCGGAGGGAAAGTTAAATTGTTGCCACCCAAAGGTGTCTAAATGATATACGGGCCTCCTAACGCTAGGTTCTCTGACTACGCTTCCTGGAAGCAAGTTCCAACGTCCGATAGCGCTACGCGATAACCAAGTTTCTGTCCTTTTCCGATTGGAAGACGGCTTGTGTATCTTCATGTGGTGACCGCGAAGACAAAGCAATCTACCCAAGCTTAATTGACAGCTACAGTCCGGTTCAAACATCCCTGTTAAAAGCGGTAATTAGGGCAGAGGTCTCCTTGAATCCGGAGGTAGTGCACTGAACTCATGCCCAAGCGAAGTGGTCACTAGGAGTACGTTTGCCCACGCAACCCATCATCCAACTCGGTGCCGGCTCTCAAAATCCCCTGAAGCTCCAGTTTCTCCAGAACTAGACAGGGGTAGGCAATACTTACGAAATAATCCAGTTAATGCGGCCATACCTGCTAGGCCACTTTCTAATGCTCCCTAACTACGCTGGCCTTGTCAGAGACCGCAAACGTAGAAGTTCTATCGGTCCACATCAAAGAAAAATTTACCGAGTTCGCACCACAGCGCCTCTTAACATAAGCGAAAAACTACTTCGGAATTCCCAAATCTGCATCAGCCAAGGACCTCGCGTACAATTGCTCCGCTTTTTACACGTGTTGTTTAAATCTATTTCTAGCATCTCGGTGCCTACCATACGCGCTAATTGATGCAGCGGCACAATAAGTCTGCCAGCATCTAGGACGTAGCTGGAGCAAGTAATTGCCATCGGTAGTTTTCCACGGGGGCCGTGTTCCTGTCCCTTTTCTCTCGTAAGCTAGGTGTAGGGAGCGGACACTTCCGTGTGGCCAGGCATACATTTAACCCAGACTGCCTAAACCGTATCGGCCACCTAGGTTGCGCAAAGCAATCCGAAAGCGTTGGTACGTGTTGCTTGATATGTCACACTCCAGGTATTGGGATATTGGTCATTGATGTGCTGGTGACGTACGGATAGAGCACAACTAAAGGATAAAAGGACGTGCAAACTGTGGCCTTCAGTGTTAAACACAAACTACTGTACAAGTACACCGATGGCCCAAGAAAGGTGAGGCAAGCGTTTTCTCCATTCAGGACGGCGGGTGACACATGAGAACGGCTGTGGGAGCAGCAAACCTGCTGCATATGCAACCTGCCCCCAGGTTTTAGAGGGACTCCCACAATGTAAACTTCCAACCTTTGTCCTCTTCTGAAAAAAGCTAACCCACCTTACTAGTACCGCGGAGGCTGTATTGCAAAAGCTGACGTTGCTAAGCAGACACAGCACTCCGCTTGTTAACACCATTCGTCCAGAGGCACTGAAAACAACCTCAGGTCAGCTAGCAGGAAAGTTAGCTCAGCTTTTCGAGCGCTGCTTACAGCAGGATCAACTTTCCTCTATGCATAAGTTTAGGTTAAAAACCCGGATGCAGATTTGGAAGCAGAACTGCTCCCTCCAACTACCTCCCAATATCCATTCCTTCCTCCCATTTTTTCCAAGGTCAGGGAAGCTGTAGTTGCCGATGCACTATTGTGTTAGCTGGAAAACTGCAACATCATCCTAACTGAGCAACACAGTTTCCTTCGACAGCGGTCATGTACAACGAATTTATTAATCGCACCCAGTAGTTGGACCGCGGCAGCTGACGCTGGAGAAGGTGTTGGTGTGAGCTACCCTGACTTACCCATAACTTTCGATGGCCTAGACCATCGGATACTACTCTCCAAACTCCAGCAGTAAGAGATAGTCGACTCACTTCTAAGCAGGAGTGCCTACTTTCTACTGCATAGGTAATTAGTGGGCAGCGTCTGATGCTCCATGTCCAACCCCATACAAGTTGAGTGTGGCGTGTCGCAAGGATCATTTCTACGTCTATGTTAGCTTTAATTGTTTATTAATAACTTTGCACAGAGAGTCGCTGCAATTTTCCTGAAATATGCCGAATATATCTAGATTGGGTGTTGGATCTGGGCGTGCGCCGACCAGCATCTGCTTCAGAGTGACCTAAGTACGGTGTATCCATGGTGCAACCAAAAGTTATTGCATTTCAACGTCAGTAGATAAAAAGCGCTTTCCAATCGACGTTAGGGCGGTTACTCGTACCTTTGCGGAACGAATATGCCACGACTATCAAGTCTCAAACTGGAGTAAACGACCTGTTTCAAGAAGACTTAAATTGCTGTAGACAATCCTAAAAGGCTTCGAAGACTGCGAAGCAACACGTCAGGCAGTAGCGAAGAGCGCTTGGACAAATAAATAGCCCCATATTTCGACAAACGTTCCGTGCACATGTTCGCCCCCATATCGAATACACAATTCTAGCCTGGAAACCCTGGCTAAAACATAACCTTAACGCACTGGAGCAGCCGCAGCCTCGGGCAACTGAAAAGGTACTTGCAGTGCACAATCTTTCATACCAGGTGAGGCTTCAACGATTAGGGGAACACAGTGCAAGCTACCGCAGATTACTGGGCGACCAGAGTATGGCATTGTCCGGGAGAAAGTAAGAATTGCCTTGGAAATTCCCTATTTTAGCGATTAATCCATTATTAACGATTATCGCATCGATTTCGAACGTTCCTGAATGTTCTGCTTCTACACGTGATCAAAATCCACCTGACCTCTCGGGAAAAGATATGGGGAACCACTAACCTTGGCAGCTGACCTTCCAATTCGAGAAGTCGAAGGTCAGCAGAGACCTATAAATACAGCCAGGGTCCTCAGTCGTTGTACAGTGTTCGTTGGCTGCGATTAATACGTTATTTGTCAGGGTCATTGGCGTTCTGCTTTTTTCCTTCGGTTGGGCTAGAAGTTTTGTGGAGCAGTGAATTGTTATTTTTGGAGTTGCATCTAGTGAGAAGATTATAACAAATGGCGACAGAGAAAAGTGGATTTGTGATGAATTTTTCTGCCGAACAATTTCAAAAGTTGCTTTTTCAACAGCAAGCTCAAATGGAGGCGCAAATGAAAATGATTGAAAATCTGACAAAATGCTTGAGTTTGCAGACAACTGGAGCAGCGACGCGGGACACGCAGGCAAGTTCTGTTGATCTTCTCACGAACGCCATCACTGGATTCCATTATGATGCGGATTCTGGAAGCGCTTTCGAAGCGTGGTTCAAGCGCTGGGAAGACATGTTCCAGGCGGACTTCATTCGTCAAGACGACTCCTGGAAAGTGCGATTGCTACTCCGCAAGCTCGGAATAAGTGAACATTCAAGGTTCATAGACCACATTCTGCCCAAACAGCCGAAGGATCTGACATTTGACGAAGCAGTGCCGCAACTGAAGGAAATTTTTGGTGAGTCGGTATCTTTTTTAGTATTCGCTATCAATGCCTGAAAATAGTCAAACAGGAATCTGACGATTTTGGGGCCTTAGCAGACATGATTAACCGTGAGTGTGAACGATTCAAACTACGCTCTTTAACGGACGATCAGTTTAAGTGTCTCATTTTCGTCATTGCTCTACAATCGCCCAGTGAGGCTGAAATCCGAACGCGGCTTTTAGCTAAGCTAGAGCAGGACCCTGATCTGACACTGAAGGCTCTCGTAAGCGAATGCAAGCGGCTTCTCACTTTAAAACACGACACTGCCATGGTCGAACGCAATGGTCTAGCATCACCAAATACCGTGCAACTCGTGAAAAAGGCCATGACCGCCAAAGCAAGCAAATCCTTCAAGGGGCCTACGAAGCAACCCCCCAAAGCATGCTGGTCATGCGGCGAATGGCATTTCGCTCGCTTTTGTCCCTTCAAACAACATATTTGTCAAACGTGCCATAAGCGTGGGCATAAGGAGGAATGCTGCAGTCAAGTCCGGTCGAAGAAAGTGCAGAAGTCTCACCGAAGAGTTAATTCTAGTAGGGGCGGCGCTGAATCTCTCTTTATAGTCGCCGCATTCCAAAGCGAGTGTAAACCGAGACGACGATTCATCACTGTATTAATCAATGGTATCCCAACGAAACTGCAATTTGACACGGCCTCAGACATCACAATCATTTCCAGGCGCACATGGAATCACATAAAGAGGCCGAAGATGGTCGACTCCCAGAAAGTTGCACATAATGCATCCGGCGGTGTGTTAAACTTAGTCGGCGAACTCAATTGCAAGATTGCTTTCCAGGGTGTGGAGAAGTCGGGAACATGCTACATTTCGGACCGGCCGAAATTGAATCTTCTTGGCCTCGACTGGATTGAAAAGTTGTACCTCCTCGATGTTCCCTTGAATCAGATCTGCAACCGAGTTCGAGCAAGTCCAGACCCATCAACAAAGTCCGTCGAAGACATGACACGTACCCCGAAGAGAAAATTTGCCTCTGTCTTTCAGGATGGCTTGGGTCACTGTACGAAATTCAAGGCAACACTGAACTTGCCACCAGGTGCTAAACCAGTGTTCAAGGCTAGAAGACCGGTACCATATGCAGCCATGTCAACCGTTGAGCAAGAGCTCGATCGACTGGAACGTGCCGGAGTCATCACAGCCGTCAACTACTCATCATGGGCCGCACCTATTGTCGCAGTGAAGAAAGCAAATGGCAAGGTACGCGTCTGCGTTGATTTTTCAACTGGCCTCAACGCCGCGCTGGATGCCAATCAGTATCCCTTACCTGTACCGGAGGATATCTTTGCAAAGCTGAATGGTGGTAAGTACTTTGCAAAGCTTGATCTATCCGATGCTTGCCTGCAAGTGGATGTTGACGATGTCTCGAGGGAGTTATTAACGATCAACACTCATCGTGGGCTATTCCAATACAACCGCTTGCCATTTGGTGTGAAAACGGCGCCAGCCATCTTTCAACAGTTGATGGATACCATGCTGGCGGGAGTTTCTGGAACCGCTGCATATCTGGACGATATCATAGTGATTGGTCGAACGCCGGAAGAACCCTTCAACCGCTTGGATGAAGTGCTATGTTGCATACAGTAGTACGGCTTCCGGATACGTGTGGATAAATGCACATTTTTCACGCCGCTCATCAAATACCTCGGGTTTATCCTCGAAAAGGATGGACGTCGACCAGACCCGGAAAACATCGAAGCCATTAGAAAAATGCCTCCACCCACAGATCTACAGTCTCTGCGTTCCTTTTGTGGGCTCACCAGCCACTACAGCGCATTTTTGCCTGAGATGCACCGCTTGCGTGCCCCGTTAAATAAGCTATTAGCCAAAGGACAACCTTGGAACTGGACAGCAGAATGTCAGAATGCCTTCGAACGCGTCAAGTCACTGTTGTCTTCAAACTTGCTTTTGACACATTTCGATCCCTCCAAAGAGATCGTCCTAACCACAGATGCATGAAGCCATGGGATTGGTACAGTAATTGCACACACATACACGGATGGATCTCAAAAAGCAATCGCCCATGCCGCCAGAACCCTTACCAAGGCCGAGAAGAACTACAGTCAGATTGAGAAAGAAACATTGGCCATAGTGTACGCGGTTAAGAAATTCCACAAAGTGCTATACGGCCGCCGCTTCAAGCTTCTGACAGATCACAAACCCTTGCTCGCTATCTTTGGTTCGATAAAGGGCATCCCGGCCTACACAGCCAACAGGCTACAACGTTGGGCTCTTACCTTAATGGGGTATGATTTCGAAATCAAATATCAGTCGACAGTTTCCATTGGCCAAGCAGATGCACTGTCACGCCTAATTGATACCCGTCGGCAAGAACATGAAGACACAATCATTGCCTCGGTGGAGATTGAACCAGACGTGAACTTTCTGGTAACTGATGCACTGCACTGTCTACCAGTTACCGCAGAAGCTGTACGGACCGAAACACTTCGGGACCCAATACTCAAGAAGGTTACTCAGTTTCACAAAACAAGTTGGCCAAGTTCATGTCCATCCGCCGAGTTGCAACAGTATTTTCAGAGGAGACACTCACTCTCTATTGTAAACGATTGCGTACTATTTTCGGAAAGGGTGGTCATCCCCAAGGCGCTTCAGCAGCGCCTTATTCGACAGTTCCACGCCGGGCATCCTGGAATCAACCGGATGAAGGCGCTTGCCCGCAGTTATGTATACTGGCCCTCAATGGACAAACAGTTGGAAGAAATAGCCAGAAGCTGCCAAAAGTGTGCCGATGTCTTGAAAGCGCCACCGAAAGCAGAACTCTGTTCATGGCCAATAGCTACTAAGCCGTGGTGCCGCATTCATGTCGACTTTGCAGGGCCGATCAACAGGAGAAGTTTTCTCCTTATAGTCGACTCATACAGCAAGTGGCCAGAAGTATTTCTCATGGCTAACACCACCACCAATGTCACCATATCGAAACTGCACAAAGCCTTTAGCAGATTCGGCTGTCCTGAGACAATGGTCACTGACATTGGCTCACAGTTTACTTCAGCAGCGTTTAAGGAGTTTTGCAAGCAATGCGCCGTCCAGCACGTTCGCTCGCCGCCGTTTTACCCACAGTCGAATGGCCAGGCAGAAAGATTTGTCGACACATTCAAGCGAGCCCTCCAAAAATCAAAAGGGGAGGGACGTATAGAGGAGGTGGTTGACCGGTTCCTTTTCCTCTACCGATCAACACCGAATCCACAAGCACCAGACGGAGTCTCTCCAGCACAGGTTATGATGAACCGGAAGCTCCGCATGCCTTACGACGCCATCCGACCGGGCTCGGAGTCCTCTGTTGGTGAAAGAACCCGCAGAATGGTACAGGAGTTTAACCGGCGGCATGGAGCAAAGAAGCGATCATTCACGCTTGGACAGAAGGTGCTAGTACGTGACTACCGGGATGGCCATGCAAAGTGGACGCCAGGGAGGGTCATAAGCAAGCGCGGAAACGTCATGTATGACGTGAAGGTGGGCGCGCAGGTCTGGCCGCGGCATGCAAACCAGTTACGTCCCACATTGTTCCAGCCAGAACAAGAAAGGCCTACTGATCTCCCGTTCGATTTACTGGTAGAAACTTTCAACCTGCCGAAAGTAACAGTGGACGACTGCCCAAGGTCGAGCAACGAATCCAGAACAAGAACATCGGAACAAGGCTCTCGAGCGCTTCTGCCAAGGAGGTGGACCGACAGGCAGAGAACACCGTCCCGAAGACTGCAAGTTGATCCCAGGCTTTCCTCTTACACCTCGGAACATATCTCAGGAGGGGAAGTGTCCGGGAGAAAGTAAGAATTGCCTTGGAAATTCCCTATTTTAGCGATTAATCCATTATTAACGATTATCGCATCGATTTCAAACGTTCCTGAATGTTCTGCTTCTACACGTGATCAAAATCCACCTGACCTCTCGGGAAAAGATATGGGGAACCACTAACCTCGGCAGCTGACCTTCCAATTCGAGAAGTCGAAGGTCAGCAGAGACCTATAAATACAGCCAGGGTCCTCAGTCATTGTACAGTGTTCGTTGGCTGCGATTAATACGTTATTTGTCAGGGTCATTGGCGTCTTGCTTTTATCCTTCGGTTGGGCTGGAAGTTTTGCGGAGCAGTGAATTGTTATTTTTGGAATTGCGTCTAGTGAGAAGATTATAACAGGCATAAGGGATTCTGCAAGACCGACGTCATGTGGGCCGCTCTCTACTGTGACTCAGCACCACTATCACCCTGAAGGGACACGTATTAAAACTCGCAGCACAATACAGTCGTCTGGAGCGCCGCAGAAATTACTTTTCCATTCGTGTCTGTCACCCGTGAGATGCTCTCACAGAATCCGATTTCTCGGCGCCGATTGTAACCGTACGTGAAGGGCGATTGGATGATGCACTCAACCACTTACACTTTCGCACTTATCGCTACGTCTCTATTCTACATTTAAAGTTTCTCATGGAATTCTTTGACAATAACTGCGGGTGTCGGGAAGCTAAACGGATTGCAGGAATACGGCGGAGCAAACGATAAGCCCTTATTTTCAAATTTAAAGTTCAGTATATCGGTGGCGACTCATATCCGCTACGCCTGTGTTGTTAAACGGTCATTCGTGGCTATTATAGGAACAAGGCTTGTTAGGCGTAAACACACCACCACCAGAGACACTGCCATTGACCACAAGTTAAATAGCATAATGCGAACGGCAACGCTTCTTTAAGTCCAGTTATCTGAACAGCTACTCCTAACCAAGGCACACTCGATTTTCGGTTGGAGCAGCAACAAGCTAAGTCAGGATTTATCAGAGCCGATATTGTTGGTCAGGTGTTACGCGGTATAAAGTATAGAAAATTGTTACTTGGGTGTATGGCTGGCTAGGAGGGTGCAAGAAACGTAATGAGCAGAAAGTGATTGGGGCTGCCTGTATGCACCTGGCCATTGAGACCGCAGGTTGGTTAGCGTTTCGGAGTTGGTGGTGCCTCCCAAAGAAATGAGTAAGGACTAGTTAACTTACTGTTCAAGTTCAGCTAGAAAGGCACCGAGATGATAATGCAGTGAATGACTTTTCTTTTATATATCTTTAGACTGGGAATTGATAGGTATAATTGCACTGTAGAAAAGAAAAACAAAAGAGGCATCACACCCTGTCCCCACAATTGCTGCCCACATTTCCTGCCCGGCAGCCATGGCTAGGCCGGTTTATGTAAAGCAGGGAAGAGTGAAGGATAAACTAAGCAAACAAGAGGAGGAAGGGCAGCTAGAATATGATAATCCCTAGGTATGAGGATAACTTGAGAACTTGAACTGAAAGCCAAAGACAAAGGACTGTTAGGAGAAGGGAAAGAGTGGGTACTGCTACTGAAGTACAATAATGACTCCCGAAGCAGGCCACTATAGATTCCCAGCGGACGCGCTTCAGAAGCGAGTTCGTAGCTTTAAGAACCCGGCGCAACAAGCGTGTTTCCGTCCTTAGCCGGTCAGAACACAGGTTGTGCAGCTTCAGCTGGTGTCCGCGGAGACTAGGCAGCTTGGCGAGACCAAATATCCAAGACAAGTAACTAGAACCAAACCTACCCGTCAGGATACTGTAAGTGGGGATCACGTCTCTTCTAATACTCCGGTAATGCGTTGAGTACATACCCAAGCTATGCAAACGTTCATGATACATTTGCCCACGTAAATAACCTTGTACTCCTACCTACAAACCACCCCCGTCCCATTTAGTGGACGAGCCTGGATAAAGTTATCTAAATAGTGTCGCACAAAGCAGAGAAAACATGCACAAAACTTCTGCCGTTAGGATACTTTTAGGAGCAGCGCATAAATTGCACCGTACGGAACCTACGATAGACAAACTTCTTGCAATTGTCCCCCAGGTAAAGCACTGAGGTGTGGACGCTACCTAAGTCAACTTGCGGAGTGACAGTAGAGGTTGCGAGCGGGTGTGTAGTGGGTCCAAATAGCAGGACGGAATATTTCGCGTGAGTTATAGGCACCAACCATTAGGTTGATCAGTCCCAGTGTATACCCAAGGCATACTTAATTGCCTTTGAGCCCCAAGGATATCCACAATACTTCAGAGCGTGAACTCACCAACAAACAATATCGGCGGTATTTCTATTTCTAGGGGTAAGTCATTGTCCTTACTTGCGAAAAGCAACGGGCCTAAAACCGAGCCCTGCATAACAGCACTATAAACAGCTTGTCCAAGTAAAATACTCCGCCCCCGCGTACACACCGTTCGTTACGCTCTAGAAAAGCAGACAGCAATTTAAGGGCGCCACAAAATATCTCATCCGATCGGAACTTTACTGAAAGTCGTTGATGTGAGACAGCAGCAAAGACTTTCGAGACATCAACGAAAGGTACTTCGATATAGTGCCCATTTTCTACAGCCACAGCCTCGCTCTTAGGAGTCACCATTACATCCTCCAGACACGAAAAGCGCTTACGGAAACCATGTTGTGCATTCGTGAGAGGGTTACATTTCTGCAGGTGGTTTACCACGGGATCCCAGACCACGTTTTTAAACAACTTAACTGCTACGCTTGTCAAGTTGTCTGGCCGGTAGTTCGCGAGACAGCGATGTCTCCACCCTTAACAATCGGGCAGATGGTTGTGTCCTTCCATTCCGAAGATAAGACGCAATTGTCGAGCGGTGTTGTGGACGCGCATGAGATAGGCCAGTTAGTTCGAGCGTCAATCCATACATCAGTTTTGAATGCATTGAATTAGGGCCAGCAGCTTTGGAAAGGTTTAGCCCTTACATTTGCCTGAAGGCTACAGTCTCCGTTAAGCCAATTCTTGCAAGGCAAGATTCCTACTGAAGTCTTATGAACAAAGACACCAGTAAATATTCATGAAGTATACAAGCATTAACCTATTCTTTATGGACACAAGTCCCGTCCACTCGTGGTAAATCTGTTAAAAAGTTTGTACATGTGCAGCTTAAGCAAGTAACGAAGTTCGGATTTGTTGCGGCTGCGTCAACCAAATCTTTCTCATGCTGAATCTGGGCAGTCATAGAAGTTGCTTACGTTTATCTTTAACGACGCGATAGCTTTTATACTTGCTGGTTGATGAAGCCGTTTGGTTAGTTCGCCAGCAGTTAGAGCGCTTCCTGAACGGTTAGTGATTGTGTGATCCATCCAAGGAGGCTGCGCCCGCGCCTCTCTTTTCTTAAGGAGTGGGAGGTGGGGAGCAGATATTTCGGTGACGTATACCTTAACTTTCCCCCAGGCAGCCTCAGCGGTGCCAGCCACGGTGATAATGCAACGCAGAACTAAAGCTTTAGGTGTCATTGCGTTAGTCTGCCCGACGCATAATTGGACATGCCTCAGCAGTAAACTGATGACATTTAGAGCACATCGAAAGGACAGGTTGGCATGGCAACTTGCTCCTGCAGGACAGTTGTATGTAATAGCACTTTTGCAAAACTGAGGCCCAAGGTAAACGGGAGCTGGTTGCACATGTAGATGGTCGGCAAGTCTGCGAACTGATGCAATGGCAGTTGCAACGTTAACTCGATGAGATCAGAACCAAAAGTGCCCACCGCTGAACTGCAAGATGGAACAGCTTAATGAATACCACAGAGGTAGAACTCCCTCAGTCTTGGACCTGTAATGGATGCCTGAGCACGAATAAACGCAGTAACCTCCTTGGAACTACTTCCAGGACTTCGGTATACCTCTACAACTGTAAACTGGGTACAAGTAGTGCATACAATAGTCAACAGGACTACAACAGCTTGATCCGGTGAATGTGAGACGCAGGTCCTCCATGCATCCGGCGTTCAGCTCCCATAATGGGTGGAGCCACCACCTTGGCGGCCAACGGAGCGATCACATCTAAGCAGTGAGTAGCTGGGTAATACTACTTTACTGTCTGTGATATCTGGGGGCAAGCACCTTTCACTGAAATTTACTATGTCTACAAGTAGGCCAACCTCGTGTACCTTGTACTCTAGGCTACGCGCACTGCTAAACACTGCCCAAAGGAACTCATTGTAACCAGCGCTGAGGTGTACCATACCAGGAAGGGTTCCGTTAGGGCAGAGTTTGTCTTTCGGCTGAACAACTGAAAACCCACAAGATGAAAGCCTTTCGCACAGGCCACCTGCCTGCGCTTGAGGTATTGCTTAACTTTAACTTCAGCCTATCTGCCAGTGGGGGGTCCGGCTGTACACTGCTACCTTGAGTTTGAATGCAAAGCGTATTACCGTTTTGCGTTCCACAGGGTTGAGAGGGCTACACAAAGTAGTCACGTACGCAGAGTTGGCTTGTCGAGAGGTACGTTCCCCAGTCTAATTAGCCTCCTGATGGTGCCACCACAAAAGCAGACGGAAGCATCTTATGGACGCAGAGCTTGAAGTAATGAGGATCACCCAGTACGCGTTACCTGGGAAGAGCTACCGCGGATTCAGATAGGCTGCGGAAGATAATGCTGCTATCAGTAAAAGGAGCACCTAGGCGAGGCATATTCAATTCCATCGGTTTGGAAGGTGATACGGCACTTTTCTTTGCTAACGGGACTGGAGTAGTTGCAGTCCAGGCTTTGTGTTCTAATTGATTACCCTCACCTGCCTAGTCTTTATAGATTACGGTTCGGAAGAGGCCGACTCGGCGCTTTACTTCGCCAAAGGAACCGGGGTGTTTGTATTTTGGGCATTGTGCTTGTAGCATACCGGAGCACGCGCCCCCACTATATTGCAAAATTGGCTTTCACGGTTGTTTTACCATATAAAACGTCCAGTGGTTTTACTGAAGGCACATGCGTTGACAAAATCGTTTTGTCGAGTGCCATGCGGCCTCCTTTTCCGTCCTGGTTCATACGCTATCTACTTTTGTAGCTTGCACAACCTACTTTGTGTTCAGTCACTTCCAACTTCTATAATCTCTCGAATTTGGCCCGTCGCTTACGCGTCATTACTTACCGACTGACATACCAGGCTCCACAAAACAATTGATGGCCCCGGTCCAGAACCCGCCGTCCGTAATTTTGAATTTCCACTGCGTTGAGCTCGTTTCAGTGCTTTGATTCACTACTGACTATCAATTTGTTTTCGCACCTGCCGCAGATATGTATGCATTTCGCGCGCGGTATAGTCCTGACGATAAACTAGCTACGAACGGTGTTAGTGCCGTTGAGTTAGCCTCTCCACCTTTTGGGCAGCCTACTCCGTTGTAATGCTTTGCGCATCTATAATCCACTTTTAACAATTCTAATCTTTCTGCTGATAATGCCAAACATCAGCGAATTCTCTCCCGGCTTCAATAAAGTATATCCTCCTAGTGTGTGCAACGTCAGCTTGCCACCACCCGACGCGAAATATGAGACTTTAAATCGGACCATAATTCAGCTAAGCACGCCCTCTGACAAGGTCCGACGGCAGCAGATGTTTAGGGAATTGCGGCTAGGGGACAGGCTGCCTTTAGCCGTGTTGCAACAGATGCTACAGCTCATAGGCACAACCGGCATGGAAGCCGGGATTCTCCGCGAAATGGGATGCAACGCCTCCCGGAAAACGCACAGGTCATCCTCGCTTTGGCAAGCGCCCTACCTCTCGCAGCAATTGCAGGAATAGCAGACCGTTTCATCGTACGACATCAGCCAACGAACGAATCTAGGACGTTCCCACGACTTAGCCCCGTCGTAGCCCCAGCCACATCCGCGCCTAGTGAGCCGTCAGAAATCGACGCTTTATTACCACAAATAGCCTCACTACAACCCCAACTCGAGAAACGCTCCCTAGCTCATATGCAACGCAGCTGCTCTAGCTCACCACCCCGTCGCTCGAGGCGTTACAATGCATGCTTTAGTTTTACAACTCGCGGTTTAGTAACAAATTTCGTAAGTGTGGGCAGGCATGCAGTTTCTCCGCCGCCGAGCAGGGAAACTTTCATGCCGGCCCGTAATGGCGACTAGCGGTGCCGGCAATGCCCAAATTCCTCTCATCTACATTAGGGATTATGATTCCGGGACCGAGTTCTTAGTTGCTACCGGGGCGGAAGTCAGCGTCCTTCCCCATGCCGGGTGAACCTAGCGCTTCTTTGTCGACAAGACTAAGTGCCGCAATGGCACGTTAATAGCCACCTACGGTCATCGGTCGCTTACCGCTGAGTATTCACCGTTGCTTTGTCGTCTTTGCCATCATAAATGACTAAATAAATATTGTTTCTCAAATGTGCGAGGCACGCCCAAATAGACCTGCTCAGGTAGGTTCCTCTGTACAGACGTTTTATTGCAATTGTAACGGCGACAATAGAAAATTGTTCATACCTAAATGATTGGAGGCGCGCAATGGTGGAAAGTTGAAACAATAATTGCGCTGTCTTGGGATCGGGATCCCAGCTACTGATAGCTTAAGCATACTGAATGATCAAATGGAAGATAACTGCAGAGCATGATCAAGATAGGCATGAAAATATACTGTGTTTGTGCGTAGGTAAGGCAAAGGTCTACTATGAGGTCGTAGAGTAACGCGATGATAGTATATGCGTGAAATCCTGGAACGAAGAAACGACAGTATATGCAGACGTAAAAGTTCCAGTGTAACGAACGTAGCCAGCGTAACGACGCTAGCTGATCTGCCAGTGTGGACTATTGGGCTGTGACTTTACCTAGTGGTGAGTCACCTTCGTCACGTTGCAGTGTTTTTAAATGGACCCATGTGGCTTTTTATGGGGGAACGCTTGTCAGGCGATAACCCACCACGTCCTGAAACACTGCCGACAATTCATTGGATGGCAAGTTGTAACTGGCTACGCTTCTTGTTGAGCGCTTATTTGCTCGGTTATTCGCAGTCAAGTTGCGTCTCATTTTTCCGTTGGCTGATGCGTTGGACGAGAGCCTTGTTCGTCCCTGGTTCCTGTTCTGTCCTTACCCAAAGACTCGGCTTGATTGACAAGTCATGCATTGAATATTTTTTGAATGTTATGTGTTGCTCGTCTGTAGAGCCGCGGGCAATCTCCAAGGTCTATCCAAATATAAATAGGTTGATGTCCTAAAGGATGGAATATTGTCCTGAAAACAAATCGGTAGTCTTCTCGGGGTGGTTCTTACACTTGTCTTGAAGTGTAGCTATCCAGAGCCAAATGAGCGGGCAAAGCGGGGTAAAGGGCTTCGAATGAAGGTATCCAGTAGCGAAAGTGGCCAAACCCAATTGTTCTGGTCTTGCATCGGCAGGAGAATATGCCTTCCGAAGTCAACAGGAGAGCTCCAGGTAAGAAGTACGTAAAAACGATATTGTTCGGCAGACTGAACCCAGCCAGTTCGACCGCTTGTTCGATGCGAAACGTCGGTGATAGTCGACACTGGAACGAAACTCAGTGTACGTGGTATCACTGTTAATATCACATAAATAACACCATTCCACCATTTTCCCAGAACGGCAGACTGCGCCAACCTCTTTACTCAGTAATCCAAGCTCGTTTGGCCAATGGATGAAGCTATGCCCACGGCATCACAAGTCACGCACCGCACACGAACGAATGGCCCCCCGTCTTATGCTCTCCACGCCGACTATCGCCCGAGAAGTCAACGGTGACTAAGGCGGAGTTTGAACACATGCTCGAAGTAAGGATAAACCGCCCCGTCGACAGCCCTTCGTCCTCTAGATTGCCAATATTTCCCAAGCAATCTGGTGTCTTGTGCCCTTGCAGTGAGTACGGCGCACTCAATCGGCTAACCGTCCAAGATAGGTATCCCATCCCACACCTGCAAGACCTTACAACATGCCTTACAGGTCAGGCGATCTTCAGCAAGGACGATCTGGTTCGAGCATATGACTAGATACTTGTAGAAGGAAGTGACCTTCCAAAAACAGTCGTTATCAACCTATTGGGCTTGTTTGAGACTTAAGCATACCAATTGAACTATGCAACGCTGCACAAACCTTCCAAAGCGTCATCCACGATGTCACTCGGGACATAAGTTTTGCTTATTCCTACCCCGATGATATTTCCCTAGCCAGCGCGTCGGAACGAGATCATCTCGACCACCTTCGAACTCTGTTCCGCCTTTTGCCCCAACACGGTGTCACAGCCAACCTGGCTAAGGAGGCACTCGGCAAACCAATGGTAGAATTCCTAGGACACTTCGTTTCATCATCTTGCTTCGACGTCCTTTCTGATAATATCCAAGCAATAAAGGTCTACCTTGTTTCGCCTTCTTTCAAGCACATCCGTCGATTTTGGTATTTAGTCAAATAATAATGACGCTTCATCCCTTGCTGCGTCCAGCTCATGCCACCTCTGACGGACCCACTCAGAGGGAATGAATGGAAGTCCTGACACAGCACAGACAGCCTTCACCGAGCTCAAGGATACTATCTCCAAGGTAGATCTTTTGGCGTATTCCGAATCGCCTGCGCCCCTTTCTATAACAACAGATGCCTCAGATGTTGCGGTAGAAGATGTCCTCCAACAACGCGTTGGTGGGCACTAGCAACTCTTGGAGTTCTGATTCAAGCGCCTGCAGCCAGCGGAATCCCTTTGCAACACGTTTGTCGAAAAGCTCGCCATTTACCTAGCAATTTGTCACTTCTGACACACAGGCTTAGGCTGTGCGTTCCCGGTCTACACTGACCACAGGCCCCTCACCTTCGCCTTCAACTCTGCTTGCGACAAATATTCACCACGGAAAACAAGACATCTTGACTTTGTCGCGCAGTTCACTGCTGACATAACTCACGTCTCAGGTATCGATAATCTCGCCTGCGACGCTATCACACGCACTAACCTTACGCTTTAGTCTTTGCCTACCGTCAAACTTGCAGCTATGGCATCGGCTCAGGGTCAAGCTGAGGTCATACAAAGCAGTCTGCACGCCACGTCGCTGCATGTGCAACCTGTTCTTCTCCAAACCACGGAAGGAAGCATTTTCTGTGCCCCTTCCACGGGTAGCTTAGTCCCTCGTGCCCGCTTCCGGCAGATGGACAACGTTTAACCCACTGCACTCTCTAACGCGTCCTGTTATCCATGCACCTTTGAAACTGGTCACAAAACCTTTCGTTTGATCACGCGCAAGCCATGTCGTTCCTAGCTGGGCTCCAGCTTGCACACAACGCCAGTCCTTCAAAATACCTCGTCATACGCGCAGTCTTCTTGGTTTATTTCCCGCCACGTACCAGCGGTGCTCGCAGGTACACTTAGATCCGGTAGGTGCCTTGCATTCTTCATGCAGATTTGTATACATGCTTATACGTGTCGTCCGTTTCACCATATGGAAAGCAGCCATTTCCGTTACGGCTTACACAACTGACACGGCTACCCGGCCGGTGGATCTCACACAACGGATACTCATTAACCAGTACAGCGGATAGAGGAACGCCTTTCGAATCGTTACATTTCGGTACGTTCCGTGGCTGGCTAGTCGAACAACCTTCTCGTGGTGCCAGCTGGGTGGTTCGGGTAAATACCGTTCCAGCAAATGGTTCGGCGGCAGTGTTCCAGGATGTGGTGGGATTTCGCCTGGCAAGCGTTCTCCCTATAAAAGCCACAAGTATCCGTTTAACAACACTGTGACGTGGTGGATGTGACTCGCCACTAAATAAAGTCATTGCCTCTTCCCTTTTCCGGAGGATCATTCACGCATCACAAACGTCATCTGATTCAAAGCATTCCATTGATTCCCCTTTTGATGGCGAACACAACGAACAAAAGCACACACTGTCACATTTACCTATTCACACAACACGTCCCATCCAAATACACAGTGAAACATAGTTTTACATCATAACACACACATAAATGCCTATGTTATTGGTCAAAATGTACTGAATTGTGCACTTAAATAAATAAATAAATATAGGTATATTTCTAGATAAGCGCTAGCTGCTGTTCCTGCGTGGGATCAGATCAAATTGTACATAACATCCATGCTCATGCATGGAGAAGAAATATCGTTAACAACTGCTTTTGATCGTGTTTATCTTTCCGAACAGTAAAGCAGGGATAAATACAAACGTTTCGTAGGCCTCGACATTTATGAAGGCAGTAGTCTGGGTCTCCGTAGCTTATGTACGAATTCTACGCTTTTCACCGGCTACCGCTGCCAAACCTTGAGGTGCCTGATTCCATTAGTAAACGATCAATCTATTATGCCAATGGATTGTGTTATTTTCGATGGAAAAGGCACCAATAGAGCAAAATTCGATCCATTTTCTTCGGTCACATCACCGCATTTCGAGCATCCATTAGTAGCGGGCTCATGGAAAGGAATAAGCAAGCCAAAATTAGATCGTAAAAGTGGAGGGTGGAAACAAAGGAAATAATAGTAGTGGCTAACAATTTAGCCTTTCTTGGAAAAGTGCGACTGAAAGGCCGGCCCACTTAACTAGAAAATATACTAATAATGGAAAATGGAGACAAAATATAGCCCAGAAACAGCATACCAGAACCGCAAACCTGGCGCAAATTTCAAAGTGTAAATCTCCAAACAAGCGGGATCAACGCCGTTTTGGAGCCGAAGTGTTAACTTATACGGGACAACAATGGGCGGTCTAGGACAAACCCTAGGCGCTGGTTACGACAAAGGTAAAATAATTAAGCTAGGTGCAGTGGTTATGGAGATATCTGCATTTTTAGCGGTCGGCGGCGGATAGCGCCATTTTCGAGACGCCGCTAAATTCACGTTCTGATTTGGAAGCAGATACAGAAAAAAGAAAGAAATAATACAAAAAACGGCTAGGCGTAATAAGTTTCGAATATGGAGTAGTAATAGGGAATGCCTAAGATAACGTGTAATTCGCCGCAGTAGCGAAGTATGACGCAGTGGGCCGAAAAGCATACTTTCTCAGTAAACGTAGTAAAAGTTGGGAAAACAGACGGAAAGGTTTTAGGGAAATACTAGGTAGGCTGTAAGAATTATTATATGGGTAGAACAGCACAGGATATGATGTAGCTAGCCCACAGCCAGAATGCGACCATGTGCGATTTTCAGAGTATATTGGGCCGCAGAATCCACTACGACTGTGGAATTCAACGTTTTTAATGCTCCGGTGTAGATGGGAAACTTATACCAAAGCCGCATGAGCTGAGTCCATATGGATAAGACAAGGGAACATAAAACTCATTTGCCCGTCTGAACTAGGATTGTAGTCTAAAAGGCCAAACGGAAAGGGCTTAACTACATATAGGAACTCAGTCTATACATAAGAAGGCTGTGGCTGACCTTAGGTAAAGCACGATCTTCGCTAGGCTGTCAGTTAGTCGCACAATCAGGTCGGAAGACGGAACTTAGTCGGCACAATAGATCGACGCGTTTGATCCGATGATCGATGGACGAGGCCAGCAGACAGACGACGACAAACAGCACAACACGCGGAGCCGAAACCAGAAGGCGAAGCGAAACCCGAAAAAGTGTCGTATCGGTTGTTGGTCAGTTAAAACAAAACTGTACAATAATAATAGAAATGAGAATAGGAAAGTACAATTGGGAAGAAAGATATGTACAAGCGCTACAGAACTCTCCCCCTAGAGCGTGAGTCACTGAGACGAAAGCTCGATACTTGGGTGTCATTTACCGTAGTCTGGAAGGGAGAACAACTGTACGTCCGAAGGGTGTTCGATGATGCGATTTCGAGTTTTGTCGTGAGGTGCTTGGGGTGCGGAAGAGGGAACAGAGGTGTCAGACATGGGCTGCGTAGGAGGCGTACTTGGGAAGGTGAGCTGGTCGGTGACAGGAATGTCTGTGGGTTTCGGTATGGGTCGTGACTCGATGTACGCCGGCTTCAGGCGGTCAATAGTCACAGTATCCTGATAACCATTTCTATCCAACACGAAGTAATGCTCTTTCCGGGCAACAACCTTGAAGGGGCCCTCGTAGGGCGGTGTCAGAGGTTCACGGACGGAATCGAAGCGCACGAGAACGAAGAGGCATGTGCGCAAATCCGGGTGTGCCTGTTGACTCCGAGGACTGATTCGAGGTGGCGTTGGACGAATTGAACTGAAGTGCTGCCTCAGGCGTGTGACGTACGAGATCGGATCAACTTCTCCAGTAACCCTTAAGTCTAGCACCATTTCTCCAGGGAGCCTGAAAGTAGTGCCAAAGACCAATTCAGCGGGACAACAGCCAATGTCTTCTTTAATGGTGTTACAAATACCAAGCAAGATAATCGGTAGACGTTCTGACCATTGTGAGTTCGACTGTGAAGCAGTAAGCGCAGCTTTAAGTTGACGATGAAAACGCTCAACCATGCCATTAGCAGCTGAGTGATAGGCGGTCGTCCGTAGGTGGGAACAACCGAGCAAGCGGTTCACGTCACGAAACAAGGCCTAATTGAATTGGGACCCTCTATCGGTAATAATAGTGGCTGGCGTGCCAAAGACGGAAATCCAATTCTCAATGAATGTTCGCGCCACCGTTTCTGTAGAAGCATCACGTAAAGGCACGGCAAGTGGCCAACGCGTATAACGATCGACACATGTCAATAAGTAGACAAAACCGTTGGATGGAGGCAAGGGTCCAACGATGTCAAGATGAACATGTTTGAAACGAGCGTCGGGAAGAGCAAACGTGCTGGGGACAGTAATCGTGTGACGGTGGATCTTGCTGGTTTGGCAAGTGATACAATGTTTGGCCCACTGCTGGATCTCGGAGCGCATGTTGTGCCAAATGAAGCGATCAGTAATCAGCTTGACGGTGGCTCGGATGTTCGGGTGTGAGATTCCATGCAGGTGGTCAAAGACGATTCGGCGGTACTGTTGAGGGACAAAAGGCCGGGGCTTGCCAGTAGAAATATCACAGTAAATTTTGGAGTTTGAGTTAAGGATTGGCAACTGTGATATTTTGATCGATGGATTTGATCTTAGTTGCACGAACTCAGGATCTCCTTCCTGATGAGCTGCTATGTCTTCTAAGTTAATCTTCTGCTGTGAAACTTCGTGAAGACATATACGCGACATGGCATCGGCGACAACGTTATTGGCAGCATAGACATGGCGAATGTCAGTAGAAAACTGTGAAATATAATCCGAATGACGAATTTCTCTCGGGGAGAAGCGGTCGGATGAACCCCGGAAAGCAAAGACAAGTGGTTTATGGTCTGTAAGAATGGTAAAAGTGCGACCTTCAAGCAAGTGCCGAAAATGCTTGATAGCAAGGTAGATAGCTAAAAGTTCTCGACCGAATGTGCTGTATCGCGTCTGTGCTGGCTGGAGTTTACGAGAGAAAAAGGATAGCGGCTCAGGTTGACCGTTGATCACCTGCTGGAGAACAGCCCCAACGGCGATCTGAGATGCATCAGTCTTGAGGATGAGAGTGGCGTCAACATCAGTCCTCAAATGACTAAGCGCGGTAGCGTTGGACAACGCGTGCTTGATCTTGTCGAATGCATCGATAGCTTCCTGAGTGGGCTGGAATTTTCGTGACCGGCCTTTGAGTAAATCGGTCAATGGCTGGAGTAGCCCAGAGCAATCTGGTAGGAAACGGCTGTAATAATTCACCATGCCGAGAAAACGACGGAGACTTTTGAAAGATTGAGGCATGGGGTAGTCTGCAATCGTTTGTGCTTTCTCGGGGAGTGGACTAATACTATTGCAATCAATTCGGTGGCCCAAAAAATCAATAGAACTTTGGCCAAAAACACATTTTCAACACTGATCGTAACGTCGTACTGAGCAAAGCGTTCGAAGATCGATCGGAGATGTGAGAGATGCTAATCATGATTGGAACTGGCCACAAGAATATCGTCAATGTAGGCGTAGACGAAGTCGAGCCCTCTAAGGACCTGATCGATAAATCTTTGGAAAGTCTGTGCGGCATTTCGTAAACCAAATGGCATGCGAACGAATTCATAAAGACCAAATGGCGTGGTTATAGCGGTCTTCGGAATATCGTTGGGAGCAACCGGAATTTGGTGGTATGCACGCACAAAGTCAATCTTAGAGAAAACTGTTCTTCCATATAGACCAGTTGAAAAATCATGAATGTGCGGAACCGGATATCTATCGGGGACGGTGGAATCGTTTAGTGCACGGCAATCTCCGCAAGGTCTCCAGTCGCCACTGGACTTTTTGGGAACCATTTGAAGTGCGGAGGAACATGGGATATTGGAAGGACGAACGATACCGAGACGAAGCATATGTTCGAACTCTGCCTTGGCAGTAGCGAGCTTGTCTGGAGGTACTCGTCGAGGTCGGGCGGTTACTGGCGGTCCATATGTTATAATGTGGTGCGTAACTTCGTGCCTAGGCTCAGGAAAGTCATTAGACGATTGACAAAGAGCACGAAAGTGCAGTAATAGTTTGGTAAACACATTGTCGGCGGGAAATGCCAAGCGAAGACCGATCGAACTGATCAAAGTGACTTTACCCGAAACGGAGAAGGATGTCAAACTATCGCATAGTTTACGGCTACGCAGGTCTACGACCAGGCCAAACTTGGTAAGGAAATCAACATCAAGGATGGAGCGTTGGACGTCAGCGATGAGGAAAACAAAGGGAAAACTTCGACGAAGACAAAGGTCAAGAGTCAACATTTTCTGGTCGTATGTATGGATCTTGGTATTGTCAGCCGCCTGCAATGTCGGTCCGGTTGGAAATAGGTTGCGTTTTTCTGCAGAACGAGGAATAACGCTGACCTCGGCACCGGTGTCAACCAAGAAGTTCAAATTGGTTGAGAAATCGTAGGCGTAAAGTAGGCGACGGTAAGATTGGTCAGACGCAGCCGTCGCCATCACTGGCTGGCGTGGAGGTTTCCCTGCTATGGTTTGTGGAATGCTTACGGATGGTTACAACCAGGTCGGCAATTCCTTGCATCATCGCCAAAACGGTAGTGGTACCAACAGAAATGACGTTTCGAACTCCTGGCGGGACTACATCTACTTCGAGAGGAGCGCCTAGGGCTTCTACCACGGTAGCGATTAATGCTCGAGATGGCGAGCTCCAGCTTCGATAACCTCTCAGAAATGGTTTCAATCGGGTCAGTCCTAAGATCCGCGTTAGTGGTCGACTCAACTGCGTGACATGCTGAGGGTTTATGAAAGTACTCATGAACTTTGTCTGCTGTTTCAGCCAGCTTGTCCAAAGGCAACTCATCCGCGAAGACGGCGAGAGGAGCTGAGGTGTTCGATGGAAGACATTTCGTCCAGAACTGTCGCAGAATCGTGGCATCGATCTTGGAGGAACCGACTAACGTACGCATGTGCCTGAGAAGTTGTGATGGCGTGCGATCACCTATTCTCACTTCCATTATTATTGTACAGTTTTGTTTTAACTGACCAACAACCGATACAGGATAACGCAGGCATTTCCTACAGAAATATTGCCAGTTTCGACTGTTTGAGGCTATTTTATACGTCGTTATGGTTGTATCACTGACACTAATGAGCCAGGATGGTCTTCCAGTGATAATTAAAGAAACTAATGTGAGAAAATTCGCGAACTGTGTCCAGGTGAGAAACACCTTGGGTTCCGCTTTGGTTAGACACGAATACCACTTCTTTTAAGGGTTGCGCCATCTCAAGCATGACTGATTAGTGGGCCACAGGTGCTAAAGCACACGATCGTGCATTATGTTGCTAGTTTAGAGCTCTATTTCTCTTAGCTGAGAGTCAGATGCAAGCGCCTGTGGTGTTGGACCATAATAACGCAATCGTTCCCTGGAGAAACATCATCAGTTTCAGCACTTTGAGGTTATGTTATATATCTTAATGGATGTGCCACCAATGTTAATGAGCTAGAGATGTCTTTTATTGATAATAGAGAAATAGGTGTCCAAAAAATTAGCGAAATGCATTCAGGTGGGAAATACCACGAATGCCGCTTTGGTTAGGCATTATCACCTCATCTTATAGAGGTTGCACTTTCTCATTTGTGCCGGATTATTGGGCCTCATGTGTTAATGCACACCATTTCTGTATCGCGTTGCTATTTTGAGCTCTAACTCTCTTGGTTGGGAGTCCGATGCAAGTGCAAGTGATATTCACCAGTGTAAGGTAATAGAAAACTGGGAGATCACAGCAGCTATAAGCTTGGAGGTTTTTTGGTGGGAAGCGTCCACATTGTCTGGCAAAATGAATGAACTATAATATATCGCAAGCAGAGAAGATAACGGAAAACAAGTGGGAGCTGGTTGTTCACCCACCATAACGCATTACGTATGGTAGGCTTTGGAGCCAGGTGAAGGTTAAAATTACGTAGGAACGGCCAAGGATGGAAGAATTGGTGGTCAAAATATCTGGGTGTCTAGCTTTCCAGGTGAAAGGGGCCTCACTGCCGCATGGTTAGCTTTTTGCCAGTGAAAGGGAATCCGGAATAATTGTTGTGCAAGCATAAAGGATTGAAGAAAAGGATCTGGTTTTCTTAATGCCTGTCTACCAGCGTTTCCGATAGTGATAGGCATACGTATAACTCAGATAAAACTAAATGTATGGGCCAAGAAAGCTTAAGTGGAGAGTAAATGCCTGAATATAGGTTATGGTGATATTGCCTTCGAGGTAGGTAGGTGGCCCTGTTATATAATCAGCGGTGTAAAGTAGCGAGTACTTAAACCTAGGGGAGGGCCTCGGTTATGGGCAACTAGTAGATGCCGATTACGTAGGCTAGTAGAAATACCTATAAAGTAGGCAATTTATACGACTATTTTAGACAGATAAATGGTAACTTACGGGTGCACCATATTTGTGGACAACAACGCTAGAACCTGGCATTTCACATGAGGCTTAATGTTCTTAAAATGTTTTTAGTAGACTTGACTAATGGGTCACGAGTATAAGTATTCGCAAGAGACCAAGTGGACTAGGTATTTGGAAAATACTAAGGGGTAAAGATGGAGACGAAGGAATTAAAGTGTAGAAGAGAAGGAAGAAGTGAAGTAAAGTTTGTCCGTTCGGATTGCTTCCCCATTGCTATGCAATATCCTACCTGGTCAGTGCATACAGGCTTACGATGCTCCCATTCAATAGTACAAGGCTGCTGTACGTGCTGATATGTTGAGCAGTAAGAAACTGGACGTCGAGAAGGAGCTTTCAAAGGATTTGAGCTACTGATTAGTGTTTCCAGGTTGCCTTTGCGGTAGCGTCTACTATTTCAAGACTTCCTATGTAACTAAGTGTCGGTGGGAGCCAGTAAAGCGCTCAGCTACTACTGGGGTAGGCTGAATACCTTTTGTGGTCGGATTAGCAGTCCTAACATCTGTAAGGTACGTGCAACTGATCGGGCCGAGATCTCTTACGTGGTGTGACAGGGACCGCGAAGTATGGGGAGGACCTGTGAGCCCAAGATGCTCCTGTCATGAAGCCTAGCTGAGCGCAATTCAAAGTTGCGCCAGAGCAGACCAAAATGTGATCTATGCCCCATCTGGGCCGGTCTCAAGAAGGTTGTCATCAGAATCACAGATGTTGAAAAGGCGTCTTATGTTATCCAGGCAAATAAACTTTCGTACCTCCTGCTTGAAAGCTTGTGGATTGTGAATCACCTGCAGCTGTGAAGGTAATTTGTTCCAGATATTTACATAAGCGACAAGGAAGCAACGTGAACGTAGTTTCTTCCTCGCTGGCAGCGGGGCAACTGTGCAGTGCTTGTTTCGGAGGTTGGATTCTGATCCACTTCTCAGCGTCAGGCTGGGGATATCACTGTGCACCGCTTGGTATATTAACTTATATAAGAAGCACAGGTTTAAGATAATGCGCCGCAGCCATATAGGCTGGAGTTTGAGATGGTTACACCTCTGTAGGTAACTAAGCGCTAGACCTTGTGGGGCTACTATTTTGGTAAACCGCCGCTGAGCCTTTTCGAGCAATATGCGGTCTGATTTCCGCAAATTACTGATCAAATTGCTGATCATACATGTCTGTAATAAAATGATCACGCCCTTGAGGGTGTGCCTCGCAGTGACGAGAATAAACTATTTATTTATTTATTTAAAGGATCTCACCGCACTCATACAACCTCCTATCACCCAGCAGCCAACGGGTAAGTTGAAAGCTTCCATAACCCTCTTAAATCCTAGCACTGCGTCTCCTACGGCCCGATCTGGGGTGAAAACGTATCGCTCTTACTTTTAGACTTTCGCAGCAGCATTAAAATTGACTTGCAATGTGCCCAGCAGAGCTGGTTTACGGCACGACGCTAAAGCTGCCACTAGAATTCGTTTCACCTCTCACATCGTCGGAGATGCCTCCGCTTAACAGTGCGTCCTCCATAGCTCAAAGCATGCGTTCACCACTCCCGACCCCGCCGCATGAGCAGTTTAGAGCATTGCAAAATCACAGTGGACCCTATACCTGCACACGTCTTCCTCCGAACGGACGCGGTGCGGCGCCATCACTAGCTTCCGTACAGTTGCCCTTTCAGGCTCCTGCAAGGGACTCTGAAACATATAACTGTAGCAAGGCGTGGTCACCGATCAAAGGTGTCCATCGACCTCTTCGAAGTGTCTTTCTTCGCCGAACCACTTGCAACCGATCCTGAAGCTAGCACACAGGCACCCAAACCTTCGGTGACTTCCCGAGCATTGGAGATCACGAAACCCACCGTTCCCCTTGACCGTCAACCTACCAGCAACAAGTCCAAGCAACCGACCGGGGCGGTAGACTGGTCGAACGTCCGGTGTTATTCGGTGTTTGTACGCCTTACCTATATCCATTAACACGCAATTTTTGTCTTTGGTGGTGCTCATGCGTCATGTTCACGAACGTTTTGCAAACTCAGCAAATAAACTCAAAACATTTTGAAAACTTTAAACGCCTACGGGTTCTTATCATGCATGCCACGCACTCTCTCTCTGTTTAAGCCACTTCCCCGACCCTTGGCCAAACCTCTGTGAACTACCTACCGGAAACTCAAGCGCCGGCAACTACCAAGGCAACGCTATAGTGGCTCGGCAAATGGCTCAACGTAACCCAGAGTGCCCCGCCAGCCGACCCAAGGCCCCTTCCTGACCAACGGAACCGTCAGTAGCCCCCGGCCGCAGACAGCCAAGGACGGGTTGTTCCCCGAACGCATGGACTGGCGTTGCTGACAAGGATGCCTGGATTTCTTCGCAGGACGAAGACTTCCGGATTTCTTTGTTGGACGAGGACGTCTGGATTGCTATGTGGGGCGAGGACCGTGGTCTGGAGTGCGATGGGGGGATTGATAACTCACAAACTCACCGACGGGTCTGCAGCAAAGGGAAGGTCCTGTCGACCTTTTTCTGGACTAGCCAGTTGGATTGCAGTCCGACCAGCCCGCCCCGATGGCCCACCGGTGATGCACTCTGGTCCACACGATCATCATAAATAGGTACTAACATAAGCCTGGACACAAGGAACTCCGCTACACACCCCAACTTGAAAGATCCTGTTCAAGCTCAGTTAACCATTCGTACCCATCCTCACCTCCCGTTTTACGCCCTAACGGCTCCGTCGAAGGCTTCCATACTTTAGCCTTCTGGGAGGAGGTCCTTGTATTGTAGGAAAAACACGTTCTTTCAGTATTTCGTAAAGGTGACCTTTGCGGTTGTATTAACCCTCGAAATGTCTATTTGTTTGACTGACGGCATTTCCGTTGACACAAATTGTTTTGGCGAGTACATTGCTGCACCGTTTCTCGCTCTGGCTGATTCGCTTCCCATTTTGTAGCCTGCACAATACACCTTGGGTTCAGCCACCTTCCACTTCCAACCTTCATCCTTTACGACTGTCTGAGTCACGTACATTTGCTGTCTGTTGACTTATTCTAGGCCAAATTAGGCATCCACTAGAAGGCTTCACCCCAACGCCATTGCTAGCCGCCGACACTCTCCCTTAGTACCATTATCAGTTCTCCGTATTACCTATGTCACCACTCTTCAGCTGCAACGAGCCGTTGTAGGTAGCATACCTCTTTGCGCTAGGATCCACTTATTACCTCTCCAACACTTACTCTCTTAAATTGTTTGCATCACATACCTTCGCGGGTTAGTTGACTTCTTCTGTCACTGTAAGTATCTACTAATAACTGGAAGGCTTAATGCGAATCCAGTTCCTGTCCACTAGTTCTCTTTCTTAGCACCATTAGCCTACGTTTTTCTTATCTCCATCACTTTTTCTGCATCGATTCGTTTTAGGCTCCATACATCTTTCGCATATCCAGAGCTACTATAAGGCATTCCTTGTTTCTCCATCCTGTAATCATTTAGAATGTCTGTATCACTTACCTTCGCTGGCTTGCTGATATATTTTGACGCTGTAGGAATCCACTAGTGACCGATCTGCTTAATGGGATGGTTATATCTGTACGCCGAAAGATTTTCATAGAGCTACCATCTGTCGATTCTCCTAACCTCAGCATCTCTATTTAGTAACAACTGTGGTCGTAGGCCCCAAGCATTTCCGGAGTTTGCTCAGAGCTACTCTCTTTTATCTCTAACCTTCGTCCTTTGAGACTGCCTGCATCATATACATCTGCTGTCTGTTGACTTATTCTGGACACTAGAAGGCTTCACCACAATACCATTGCTAGCCGTCGATACTCTCTCTCCCTTAGTACCATTAACAGTTCTTCGTATTACCTCTATCTAGCAGGAGCCATTCTTCACAAGCTCCAACCGTCTATGCGCTTATCCGGAGCCTGCTAAGAGTCACTCTTCTACTCTTCTCTGGGACTACGTACGTCACATACATTTGCTGTCTGCTGACTTATTCTGGGACATTTTAGGTATCCACTAGCAACTTGAAGGCTTCACCCCAATGCCATTGCTAGGTGTCGGTACTCTCTCTCCCTTAGTACCATTATCATTTCTTCCTCTTACCTATGTCACCACTCTTCAGCTGCAGCGAGTCCTTGTAGGTAGCATTGACCTTTTCGCCAGGAGTCACTCCTTATCTCTCCAACACTTACCCTCTTGAATTGTTTGCATCACACCTTCGCTGATTGTTGACTTAGTCTGTCACTGTAGTTATCCACTGGTAATTAGTAGACCTAATCCGGATGCCTTTGCTAGCCACTGATACGCTCAAACCTTGCGCCACTCTCTGTCGCTCTTCTTATCTTCCTCACTACTGCAGCAATTCGCCGTACGCTCCAGGTCCCCTCTGCGCAGATCTTGAGCTTGTTAGGATACACCCCTTGTCTCTTCATCATACATTCTCCTGGAATGTCTATCACTTATCTACACTGGCTTGTTGATGTCTTCATTGACCCTATAGGCAAACACTAGTGACCAAGCGTCTGACTGGAATGGCTACATCTGGTCACTAATAGTCTTGCCTGGCGCCGCCATCTGTCGGTCGACTTAAATTTGATACCTCTGTTTAGAAGTAGCTAGTGGTAATCGGCTCCCTGCATATGCGATTATCCAGTGCTTGTTAGGAGCCACCCCTTATCTCAATAACCTGTGTTCTTTTAGAGTATCTGCATCCAAGCTTTCCGCTGCCCTACCGCCAATTGACCATTAGATCTCTCTTGCGGCAACCTATTATTTTCGCTTATTCTGCGCTCCCTATCCTATTACGCTAGCTACTTGCTGTTCGTGCACCTTGCAATCACCACCTATATTCAACTCTCTTTGCTCTCTCCCCACGCAATTTTTGGCTCATACTAAACCGATACTTCGTAGGTTACTTACTAGTACAACGCTCTTGTCTCTAAGCAGACGTTAGTAATCCACCCATATGAGTTATTATACTATAGGATATTCAAAAGGCACTTTCAGCATAATTATTGTTACACAGTGTACATGCTTTTGTCTCAACTTCAAACGTTGTAACATAAAGTTTTAACAAGGTTTGTTGGGCGGAGCCTGGGATAATAGTCGGTAAGCAATGACACGTAAGACGTGTCAAATACGACAGTATAGAAGTCGGAGGCAACTGAACCCAACGTATATTGTACAGGCTACAAAAATAGGAAGCGAATCAGAGAGAGCGAGGAACGTGCAGCGTGGAACTCACCAAAACGGTTTGTGACCATGGATGTGCAGTCAGTTAAACAAATGGACGTTTCGAAGGTTAAAACAACCATAAAATCCAATGTTATAAGATACTGAAAAAGCATGTTTTCAGTTGCACTACAAGGGCCTCCCCCTAGAAGGCTGAAGGATGGAAGCCTTCGATGGAGCTGTTAGTGGGGGGAACGGAAGGTGAGGGTGGATGCGAATGTTTGCAGGGGCTTGAGAATGGCTTCCAAAGTGGGGTGTAGCAGATTTCGCTGGGTCCAGGCTTTTGTTAGTTTTATTTATGACGATCGTGTGGACCAGAGTGCATCATCGGTGGGCCGTCGGGGCGGGCTGGTCGGACTGCAAAAAAAACTGGCTAGTCCAGAAAAAAGGCCGACAGGACCTTCCCATTGCTGCAGACCCGACGGTGCGCTTGGGAGGTGTCACTCCCCCCACCGCACTTTAGTCCACGGTCCTCGTCCCACGAAGAAATCCAGGCGTGCTCGTCCCACGAAGAAATCCGGCGTCCTCGTCGGCAATGCCTAGGCGGCGTTTAGGGACCAATCCTTCGCGGGTGTCTGCGATCGAGGGCGGGGAATGGGGTGAGGATGGGGGCTGTGGGACGGCTGGCGAGTCACTCCAGGGTTGTGTTGAGCCGGTTGGCGCGTCACTCGAGGGTTGCCTGGGCGGTTCCGGCGGTTGAGTTTCTGGAAGATAGAACTCAGAGGGGGTTGGCAAGGGTCTGGGAAGTGGCTTGACGCCGGAGAGGGGACATGGCATGTATGATAAAAGCAAATACGCTTTTTAGGTTTTTCAAAATGTTTTGGGTTTTTTTATCGATTTTGCAAAACGTTTGTGGGTGAGACGCAGGATAACCATTAAATACGAAAAAGGCGTGTTAATGGAAATAGCAAACGCTTACAAAATCAGAAAAACGGACCGGACGTTTGACCTGTCTACCGCGTCGGTCAGTTGCCTGGGGTTGAGGCGGGATAGGTTGCGGGTCAAGGGGTACGGAGGGATCCGGGTTATCCAGTGCTCGGGAAGTCACCACAGGTGCGGGTGCTTGTGAGAGAGCATCAGGATGAGCTGCAAGTGGCTCGTCAAAGAAAGCCACTTTGAGTCGGTCGATGGACACCGTTGTTCGATGACCATTCTGGTCTATAGTAAAATGTTTCGGAGTCCGTTGCAGAACTCTGAAAGGGCCAGTGTAGGGAGGCTGGAGAGGGCGCCGCACTGCGTCGGTGCGGAGGAAGACGTGAGTGCAGGTAGAGAGTCCGCTGTGCATTTGCACATCTCTAGTCTGTTCACGGGGCGGGGTCGGGCGTAGTGAACGCATGCGCTGAGCTAGGGAGGACGCAAAGTTAGGCGGAGGCATACCCGACGATGCGGGAGGTGAAACGAATTCTCCTGGTAACTTGAGCGTCGTTCCGTAAACCAGCTCTGCTGGTGCACATTGCAAGTCAGCTTTGATGCTGCTGCGAATGCCTAAGAGAACGAGCGAAATGTTTTCGCTCCAGCTAGGGTCAGCGGAGGCGCAGAGCGAGGCTTTAAGCTGTCTATGGAAACGTTCAACTAGCCCGTTGGCTGCTGGGTGATACGCTGTGGTATGGATGCGGCGACAACCTAAGAAGTTGCAGAACGTATCGAATTGTGAAGATTCGAAAGGCGTTCCGCGGTCAGTTGTGATGGTGGATGGGCATCCGTAGTGCGAGACCCATCGGTCCAAGAAGGCCCGGATAACAGTCTCAGCTGTGCAGTCTGTTACGGGGATAGCTTCTGGCCATCTGGTGAAGCGGTCGACACATGTAAGAATGTATACAAATCCGCGTGACGGAGGCAATGGACCTACCAGGTCTAAGTGTACATGCGAGAACCGAGAGTCCGGGGCAGGAAATGAACCAAGAGGACTGCGGGTGTGACGATGTACTTTAGAGCGCTGGCATTGAAGGCAGGCGCGAGCCCAGGTACGAACATCTTTGTTTACGCGTGGCCAAACGAAACGTTCGGTGACCAGTTTCAAAGATGCACGGATACCAGGATGTGACAGTGAGTGAAGTGCGTCAAAGACTGTGCGTCTGAAGGAGACGGGCACGAGAGGTCTAGGACAACCTGTGGACGTGTCACAGAGGATGGTTCCTTCCGTGGTTTGGAGAGGAACAGGTTGCACATGCAGCGAAGTGGACTGCAGAGTGCGCTGTATATCTTCGTCTTGAGTCTGAGCCGATGCCATAGCGGCAAGGTCGACGGTAGGCAAAGACTGCAGAGTGAGGTTGACGCGTGAGAGAGCGTCGGCGACGGGATTGTCGACACCTGAGACATGACGTATGTCGGCAGTGAACTGCGTGACAAAGTCTAGGTGTCTTGTTTCCCGTGGTGAGTATTTGTCGCTAGCAGAGTTGAAGGCAAAGATAAGGGGCTTGTGGTCAGTGTAGACCGTGAAAGCGCGGCCTTCAAGTGTGTGCCGGAAGTGACGTATTGCTAGGTAAATGGCGAGCAGTTCTCTGCCAAACGTGCTGTAGCGGGATTCCGCTGGCTGCAGGCGCTTGGAGAAGAACCCAAGGGGTTGCCAGCGCCCACCAACGTGTTGTTGGAGGACGGCTCCTACCGCTACGTCTGAGGCATCAGTCGTAATAGAAAGAGGTGCAGTCGATTCGGAATGAGCGAGGAGGGCTATGTTGGAGATAGCATCCTTGAGCTCGGCGAAGGCTGCCTGTGCTGTTTCAGGGAAAGCGAACTTGCGTTCATTTCCTCTAAGTAAGTCAGTCAGTGGCTGCATGAGCTGAGCGCAGCGCGGAATGAAGCGTCGATAGTAGTTGACCAAACCACAAAATCGACGGAGGTGCTTGAAGGAAGTCGAAGCTGGGAAGTCCTTGATTGCCTGGATCTTATCAGGAAGGACTTCGATACCAGACGATGAAACGAGGTTGCGTGTTCGGGTCACGTCGGGGTCACCAATTGTTGGGCGGAGCCTGGGATAATAGTCGGTAAGCAATGACACGTAAGACGTGTCAAATACGACAGTATAGAAGTCGGAGGCAACTGAACCCAACGTATATTGTACAGGCTACAAAAATAGGAAGCGAATCAGAGAGAGCGAGGAACGTGCAGCGTGGAACTCACCAAAACGGTTTGTGACCATGGATGTGCAGTCAGTTAAACAAATGGACGTTTCGAAGGTTAAAACAACCATAAAATCCAATGTTATAAGATACTGAAAAAGCATGTTTTCAGTTGCACTACAAGGGCCTCCCCCTAGAAGGCTGAAGGATGGAAGCCATCGATGGAGCTGTTAGTGGGGGGAACGGAAGGTGAGGGTGGATGCGAATGTTTGCAGGGGCTTGAGTAAGGTCTTCTCGAATATGCCTGACGCTGAGTCTCAAGAAAGATCTGCCCAGCAAATCTCTGGGAGGTTGAAGTCGCCCTTCACCAAACACTTATTTGCGGACTGGGAGCGAATGAATTCAAGTACCACTTTGGATACGCTCCCAGGGCTTCTATACACAATTGCAACTGTAACCTGAGCCGAGGATGTGCTAATAACAGCCGATAGAGCTTCAACAGCTTTGTCTGTCGACTGAAATAAGCAAGTCTTCAAAATATCAAGTTTACAGCTCACATAAAGAGCGACGCCCCCTCCCTGTCGGCCAGCAGAACAATCGCATCTAAATAGTGCGTAGCCAGATATATGTCCTGATGTCTTGAGACAGCCACGTTTCAGTGCATGCGAGTATATCTGGATGAGACCCATCTACAAGCAGACCGAACTCGTACACCTTATTCCTTAGGCTGCGCACATTACTTAACATTACCTGAAGTTTTTCGTTAGATCCAGACCTGGGTCGTGCGCTACCAGAATGGGCAGCGGAAAAGGACGGCCGGCTGACCACCCGAAAACCCACTAACCGGAGACATTGTTCACCGGCCGCTCGCCTAGTTTTGAGGTCCTTGATGGCCTCCCTTAGCTTCAGCCTACCGGCTAGCAGAAGGTCCGGCAGGACGCTAATATTCGTACCTTTCAGCTTAAACGCAAACCGCATGAGAGCATTGCGTTCCTCCGGAGGAGAGAGTACCACACGAAGTAGCTGTTAAATGGGTGACCCCGAATCATGAAGAATCACAGCACCGGGTATTTCGGACTTTTCTGCGGTGAGCTCGTTCCATTTATGTTTCAAATGTTCCTTTTTATTTTTGCACACGGTAGCTTAGTTTTGCGTCATTTTTTAAAAAGTGGAATCTGTAGACCCTAAGGTAGAATCTTTCCTTAGGGTTGTATCTCTCTCTGTGTCAAGCCTTTGGGACATGGAGCCTCTTTTTGATTCGCTCATCCTGATTCTGAGTTTTATAACCACAGAATCATTTCCGACTAGGCGAGGTATAACAAGCTCAATTCGTATCTTCCCAAGGAGTTATCAATGCAGGTTCGATCGGTTATCATTTCTCAGACCGAAAACCGCTATGAGGCTCTCAAGGAGGCCACAAGTAAGCGTGCCATGCCCTATGCGAAAGTGCGCTTACAGCAGCTTTCAATGGATCTGCAGTTGAACGACAATCTGCCCAAAACCCTGCAACGAGAGATGCAGCAACGCCCTAGTTCCTCAACCATGGACGAGACTTTACTTCGCGAACTATGGCTACAGCGGCTTCCGGAACACATGCAAACGATTCTTGCTATCGTAAGCTCAGTTTCGCGCATGCAACTAGCAGATTTGGCAGACCGAGTTATTAAGCGATCACAGCCATAAGCCGACGCCAGTAAGCACAATGCCGTCGCGTCCCAGGGCATTTCTATCACTGACTTACAGTCAAATACAGAAGCCCTGCAACCACAAGTTGCAACATTTAGCCGCGAGGTTCAACAACGATCAACATCGCCCTTCAATTGTTCCAAGTCACGCAACAGACAGGCTTGCTGCTGGTATTATCAGCGGCTTTGTACCGCAGCTCATAAACGTATCAAGCCCTGCAACTCCGTAACGAAGCAGTGAAACTTCTAAATAAATAAATAAATAAATAAACGGTATATTCTCTGTAAAACGAGACACACCTCTAAAGGCATGATCAAATATGCATACAAGCATAGCTTCTTTGGAATATTAAAACATTTCTTTTCAATGAAAGGAAGAAACGAAAATATGTAGTCCATATGAGCGAGCATATTGACAGGTGATAGTCAGATCAAGGACCATGATGGCGCTGTGGCGCGCAAAAATTTTTGCGTCAAGAACCAAGTGGGGGGTAAATTTGCCATGTAGTGATCCATGAGCACAGGAGCCCAAACAAGGTTTAGTGCAAGCAATGACCATTACGAAGCCGGGATGATCTGTACTGCACTAAAGCATTCTTCATAGCAGAATTAGTTGCACAGGTTGGATGTAGGAGGCTGAGGACTGCGTCAGTGTGAAATGTATAGCTGTGACTTTATTTTGTGGCGAGTCACATCCGCCACGTTGCAGTGTTGTTAAGCGGACATTTGTGGCTTTTTATAGGGAGAACGCTTGCCAGGCGAAAACCCACCACGTCCTGGAACACTGTCGTATTTTCCGTTGAACTGTAGTGCTAGTCGGCTATGCATCGTATAGACCGATTTTGCACTCTATTATTCGCAGTCGGTTGAAAGCCAAAATTCTTCCTTCGTTGGCCGAATGGCTTAGTAATGATCCGGCAGTAGTCGTTGAAGCCGGTCAATGATGTAAAAGAGTCGCAAAGCTAAATGAAATTGATGCAGGTGAGTAAACACGTTGTTAATAGAGGCCTGCTTTTTCTATTATATTGTCCGGCTCGCAACGCGTGATTAACTATCCATACTGGATTGTCATAAGGGCGGTAAGTGCAGTTGTTTCTTGAGTCTGAATATGTCCATAACAGGAAGAAATGCTATTCTCCGCAAAGTGGACTAGTAATGTTTTCAAATGTAAGTGCAAGTGTCTCCATGGCCAAGTGAGAACTCCATGAAAGATCATCGGAAAAGCCGCTTATACGCGCAATGCTGTCCGTGAAATGTCATCAGAAAAGCTCCAGGTGACTGGAGAATCGGAATGTTTGAGGCAGTGATGATAATCACGCCAGAATTGTCTGTCTTCGGTTGTGGAACAGTGGATCCATGTAAATACATTATTTCAGGTGAGTAAATTGTTCTACTGTGAGTACGAGGCGAGCTAAACCCAGTTGTTTAGACCCCGTGGTGTTAGCTTCTCCAGAATGGCGGAAAGAGCTCCATTTGGAACGATATGTGGGTTCTTTATCTCCCGGCGAAATGATCAAGCATGTAAACCAGCTGACTACTGAGGGTGGGTCGACCAGTTCCAGTGGATAAACCTTCTTGTTTTGGCTGATGTATCTGTGGAAATCTCGGGAGAAAACGGGCAACGGACAAGAGGCAGCCAAACAGAAAGACAGCAATGAAGCAACAAGCACAAACATAGACTGGTGGAGCGCAACGGTGCCTATGATACATTAAAATTTATGTAATTTTGTTTAGTATACATGATTTGCAAGCGCGTTCTTTACATCACGTCGCTGGTGTGACTCAAACTACAACTACTAGGTAGAAAGAAGGATCTGCACGCGCAGGGTCAAGAGATGGATATAACAAAGCGAGTTGACAAAGTTAAGCGATTAATATGATTGTTGGAGAGTAACAGGTAACCGACGATGATGACGGCAGACCGAATGCGAGCGGCATCTTAGGTGAAACTAAGGACAACTAGGTTGAGACCGAATGCGGGATCAACATAGGTAAGGCAACGTTTTAAGAAGAAAAGGAAATTTAAAGAAGCAGCTATGAGCGGAAGAATGCGGTCGGCAGTGCGAAGAGTAAATCGTGAGAGCAATTAGGAGACGATAGTCAGGATGAAAAAGTTTTACTACTAAAGTGTTGTGAAGCCAAGGACGCTCTCGTGCGAAGTATGAATCGATCAGTCCTGAAAAATCACCGGTAATATCCCGGTAGGCAGAGAGAACTCTGAGAGCCGGAGACCGAACAGAAGAGACTTGAATAGTCGACACATCCTTAGGCCTCGTACTAGTCCCAGAGCATTTCAATGATCAGATGATGACAAAGAATGGCATGGCACTAAGCGTCGGTCATCCGATTGAAGGATAGAGGGTACAGGTTACCGATGGAAGTGCCTATATTAATAAAGGGTAAACAAGTCTGCCCGGCTGTCAATGTAGGCAAGACATACTTTTAGGTCTATAGAGATTAGATCGGTATATCTTGCTACTCTGGAAAAGGTCAAAGGAGCAGACCGGTCAGATGAGACTAGGTTATTACAAAGCACGGAGAGTTGGCAGTCCGATTAGAGAAGAAATGACAGTAGAGAACGCAATAAGGAAAGGACACGGTCCGGATAGAGAGAGGTTTACTTATAAGGTGTGGAAAAGTCCATGGGGTTCGAGAGGTAATGGGGACAGAGCGTTCGGTGTTCTCATCAAATGCCGGTAACGTCGCAGCAGTCTGAATGAATTCGGAGAGCAGGGGACCGATCAGACGAGACTGGATTAGTCGGCACATTGGGAGTAAGTCGTACAGTTGAGGTGGGAAAATAAATAAAGAGTCAGCGGAGATGGATAGGTTTGGGATGAAAGTGGCTACATGAATATAAGGTATGCAAGTCAGGCACGCTCGCGATGTGAGCGAAGTTGTGTGTTGGTGATACAGAGCCCAAGACTACATTGCGCTAGTTAGGAAGCAGTCAAAGAGGATAATAGGGCAGGGCTCTGAGAGCTGGCTATGCGGATGAAGAAGTGATAAAGACAGGCCGCGATAAGGAGAGGACAGAGTCGAGAGTTTACGTTTACGGATAAGGAATGCCACAGTTAACGTGGCTCTCGAGGTAATGGTGACCGAGCATTCAGTCATCCGAGTATGGCAGGCAGCTTCGCAGAAGTAGGAGAGAAGAAGACCGATCTGCCGAGGTTGGACTTGGTCGGCGCGTTGTGATTGAGTCCTATGGTTCATTTGGGAAGGAAAGTGGAGTCAGTAAGATTGGACTGGTCAGAGATAGAAGTAGTTATGTTAACATAGGGCGAACAAGTTCGGCAGGATATCAAGGTGAGGGAGGAAGTGCTTTGGATCGACGGAGCCTAGACCGCTAACATCCCGGTAGCCTGGTAGCAGTCCCATAGAATTTGGCTGAGCAGCTGAGGCTGTGTTACGGATGACAGATCGTCCGATTGAAGAATGATAGAATACAAACGGCCGGCCCGTAACGGCGACGGATGCAACCGACGAACACAAATGTCGCCTCATCCGCGTTAGGGATTTCAGTTCCGACACTGAGTTCCTAGTTGACATTGGAGCCCAAAATTAAAGTTTTTACCCCGTAGCTCAGATGAGGTCGTTTCACGCTCGCCGACCAAGCTGCACACCATCAATGGCACACTAATAGCAACGTTTGGCGAAAGGCTTTTAATGCGCAATTTAGGCCTCCGGCGAACCGTTCGCTTGCCTTTCAGATTAGCAGTCGTGCCTTTTGATATCACAGGCATAAACTTCCTTCAACGCTTGGACAACCTCGTCGGCGCTAAAATGAAGTAGCTTATCGACTCTGGGACACAGTTCAGTGTTTTGGGGACAAGCGCCAAGATGGTGCTACCACTCCCATTCGTGTCCTAACTCAGGCTTCCCTGCCTTTTATAAAACATTTCAAAAGGCCACCTAGCTCGTTCGTGTGCTGAAAGACTTGCTTCCTGTGACGTCAAACATCGTGTGTCACATTCGCACTAAGGGTCCACCAGTTTTGGCTTGCCCTTGCATACTAGCCCCGGACAAGCTCAAAGCTGCTAAGGCGGAATTTGAGCAAATGCTCGAATTGTGAATCTGTAGCAACCCAAAAGATATTTCTTGTCCTATGTACACTTTTAGTACTCAATCCTATCATATAGGTTTTTGTTTTAATGCCGACGCTGCGGCCATTCTGAACTACATCCGGCTCACCGCTTGGCTCCACGGTGAGTGACTTACGCTGTCATCTCTTCATTCGTTTTTCGTTCGCTTGTAAACTTCCGCGAATAAAATCTGTTGTGTCCGTTCTTCTGGTTTTCTGGCATCCCTAGCAGAACGAGGACACTCTCGGACTAGTATAGACTAGTCCTACAAATTATCCACCTGTCCAACCGTCCATAGGCGTCTTCAGTACATATGGTGCCGAAAAAATCCGTTGACTGACACCCCCTGTGGTGACTACATGACCCTTAAGAGAGTTATTGTCCAAGATAAATACCCCATTCTGCACTTGCACGACTTAACCTCAGATCTAGCTGGTAAGTCTATCTTTAGCAAAGTCGACCTAGTTTGCGCCTACCACCAGACACCTGTGGCAAAATACGACATTGTTAAAACAGCAGTCGTCATGCTGTGCGGCTTGTTCGAGTACCTCAGAATGGCTTTCGGTCTCAGCATCGCTGTTCAAACTTTTCAGCGGTTCGTTCATAAGGTAACGCGAGGACTAGAAGGTGTTTATCCTTATCTAGCTGACATTCTTATCGCCAGCTCTTCTGACGACGAACATCCTCAGCAACGCGAAGCTCTCTTGCAAGGCTTAACACACCATGGGGTTGCCGTCCACCCCGATAAATGCGAGATTGGCCAAAGCTTCATCAACTTTCTTAGCCACCGAATATCCGCCTCTGGTATTAAGGATCTGCCAAACCAAATACAGGAACTGAAGGACTCTCCTGTTCCCAGTTCCTTCAAACAGTTACACCGATTTCTTGGACTAGTCATCTAGTATCGACTCTTTATTCCTAACTTCGCGAGCATTGTTCAGGCAAGGACTGACTTGCTCCGCGGTAAACAACAGGCTTTTCATTTGCTAGACAGTCTTTTGAGAAAATCAAAGACGCTATCTCCAATATAGCGCTTCTCGCCCTCAAACAAATAAGCACCACTCTCCCTGACAACTGACGTACCGTCATTGCAGTTCTAGCAGGACTCATCGACCTTCGATGAATACCTCTAAGTATTTTCTCGAAACGTTTACAACCTGCGGAATCGCGTTACAGCACCTTTAGTAAGGAATTGATAGCTATATACCTAGGTATCAGACAATTCCGTCACTGTCTCGCAGGTCGACATTTAACCGTCTTCACTGACCACAAGTCATTGATCTACGCAAGTATTCTCCGCATGAAACTAGACAGCTAGGCTACGTTTCTCAGTTTACGACAGACGTACGACATGTCTCACGTGCTTTCAATCCCATCGCGGATGCGCATTCACGCATTCAGCGGGTCAGCCTAACGGCTGTCACCAACCTTTACCTATCCGCCGTGGCTGCTGCCCAACAAGCTGATCCCGACGTAGACAAGCAACGACGCAACACCTCTTTGAAACTGCGCGAAGTTCCACTGGCTTCAGCTGAGGAGATCATTCTTTGTGGCGCTTCACAAACTTCTCCCCGACCCGCAGTTCCTACTTCGATGGGTCGACTAGTTTTCAACGCTTTACACAATTTGTCATTTCCCGACGAACGTGCTACGCAGAACCGTTTAACCCAACGTCAATCGTGATGTCCGCCTTTGGGCACGCTCAAGCTTAGTGGCAGCGCTCCAAGGTATACAGGCACACCAATAGTCCACGGCGTTTTTCCCGAACCTGACTTTCGTTTTGTACACGTTCAAGTCGACCTGGTCGGACCTTTGCCCCATGCACAGGTTACGTGTACCTCCTCACGTGTGTCCATCGACTCACACTTTGGCCAGAGGCGATTGGGGTAGCCAACTGCTTGTCTGAGACCGTTGCACGAGCCTTGCTGGAAAGCTGGATAGCTCACTTTGGTTGCCAAAGCGTAGTCAGCACCGACAGAGAACCACACTATGACGGATCCTTCAGCAACCTGCTCAACGTTCTTGGTTGCCAACGTGACCGAAATAACGCACACCACCCCGCAATTAATAGGATGGTAGAACGGTTCCACTGGCAACTCAAAGCATCTAACACATCCTGGCACGAAGCACTTCTGCTCGTACTCTCAGGCATAAGAACCACGAGTAAAGCGGAGTTGCTCCTCACTCCTTGTTCTGGAGTCTTTGAATTTACATAACCCTTACCTGGTGAACGCTTCTCACCAAAAGCGCCAACCAATTTCGACTACGACGACTACGCAGCTCGCCTATCGCGTCGCACGCGACAGCTTTAGCCTGCACGACCCAGAGCACACAGCTTGTGTACCAACGTTGAGGAACACATAACTATTTGCACGCACGTATTCGCTCGCACTTACAGCGTAATCCGACCATCCCAACCTATTTATTCTAGCTTTTACCGTACCGCACGCAGAATCGACCAGGCTTTTACCCTTGACTACGTTCGTAAGACTGAGATGATCAAAGTCGATGGACTCAATCCAGCTTTACTTGACCAGTCTGACTCTTCGGTGCCACAAGCACCTTTACAGCCTGCGCCATCACAGCTAGCATCGCAACCTCATAGGAGTCAGTTCACTCCAGCAGAACCGATAACCTCAACCGACAACACTCCTACTCACACTACTGTCAATCGACGCAGTAGGAAGCTCTAACCTCCAGTTCACTTATCGGACTTTGTTAGCACTTACTATTTTGCATGGAACATGTCTCAGACGGTTTCTGCTCTTATCTGGCGTTTCCCAAACTCCATAAAAATGATCAGAACATTTTGAAACTACCAAAAAAGATCAAAATTCTGAAAACACGAAAACAGCTTTGCGCGTTTGTCGCTTTGCACTATTTTGTGTACTGATATGCATTAACGCTGCTGTTGCAGTTTGCTTTCCATATACATCATCGGTTGGTTGCACCTTAGGTTCACTTTTCTCTGGATCCCCGCACGTCAACTGGAAGTGAAACAAGCTTCCTGCTCAACTACCTACGTGAACTTTACTAACTGTCCCCCACAACCAGTGTTTTGCCGTTTCGGCACCGTAGGGAGGACACGGGTAGTAGCCCGCTAGGGTCCCATTACATGCTGCTCCCCCAGCACATGCATCAGGTTTCAAATCTTGTCTCGCAGATGGCTGGTCCTCGGCGGACAGTCCTTACATAGGTCGAATGACTGCTTACACAGTCCGTTCTGGGGGGAGGGTTATGTTGCCGTCTGGTGATTCCCCTGTTTGCCTGTGTAACATTCTAACAAGTTATTTCACTGTACACTTAGGCAACCGGTATGGTCTATTTAACTGCTTGCGGAGTTCACTAGCGTGACGTGTTCATCAACATTATTTGGCTCGGCGCTGGTTTGGGTTGCAACGCGCGACTGCCCTGTGTGCTGTGCATCGCCATTCCCCTAGCTAGATCGTCAACGGTGTCGTTTATATATGGTTAGGTAACAGCGAATCTTTTACTGTACCAATTAAAGTTTCCCTACAGCCCGATCCGCTATTTGGAATCGCTCTCCGGGCTCCCGGTAAAGTCTATCCGCTAAAGAATATGAGACCTGTACCGAGGTTGCTGAAGGGCGTCTGGGCTGTTCGTTGGTAATCAATGACACGTAAGAACCGTGCCAAATACGGGGCAGTAAATAAATAAATAAATGGTTTATTCTCAAATTCATAGAGACACACCAAATCAGGCATGGTCAAGGTTTAAAAGCAGTTAGGTATCACGACAATACTTCGGGTTCAATGGCGTATAGTTGAAACGGTCAAGGCACTAAAAGTGCAATGCAACGGTACATATAGACGGAGAGTAGCATATACTTGCATGTGTCGGAAAGAGTTGAAATATGGATCTAGTTGACGTGCCAGTATGTAGTTATGGGCAGTGACTCTATTCAGTGGCGAGTCACATCCGCCACCTCGCAGTATTAAACAGACATTTGTGGCTTTTTATAGGGAGAACGCTTGCCAGGCGAAAACCCACCACATCCTGCAACACTGACTTAAGGCATTTTGATCATTAAGGTTGAACTAGCAAAGCCGCTTGACGACTGGTTTCATATTCGGTTATTCGCAGACAAAGGGCTCCTAATTTCCTCTGTTAGTTGGACAGGTAATGTGATCGGGGTCGCCATGATTGTGAGGCGCGTTGAGGAGAGGAACATCGCGAATAGTCGTCTAGTTGTGTGTCCATGTGAGCAAAAGTTCAAATTTTCTGCTGTCTGGAGTTTTCAGATATATAATGTATAAAAGTATGAAGATTTGTCCAGTTCTCCATACTGGACAACGGTTGTGGTGATTGTACTTGGGTCCTTTTCCTTTTCAACAATGCTCCATGTAAGTCCTTGTTGGTGCTTACGTTCGTCTTGGGCAAGAAAGGTTCCTCAGTCCAATCCCAGATCACCAAGAAGTTCCGGACCTCGGAGAGAAGGGAAGGTGAGGGACAACCGAGAGAAGGTTTAACTCCATGCCTGTTCTTGAGGTCTTCTCTCGGTTGTCCCTCACCTTCCCTTCTCTCCGAGGTCCGGAACTTCTTGGTGATCTGGGATTGGACTGAGGAACCTTTCTTGCCCAAGACGAACGTAAGCACCAACAAGGACTTACATGGAGCATTGTTGAAAAGGAAAAGGACCCAACTACAATCACCACAACCGTTGTCCAGTATGGAGAACTGGACAAATCTTCATACTTTTATACATTATATATCTGAAAACTCCAGACAGCAGAAAATTTGAACTTTTGCTCACATGGACACACAACTAGACGACTATTCGCGATGTTCCTCTCCTCAACGCGCCTCACAATCATGGCGACCCCGATCACATTACCTGTCCAACTAACAGAGGAAATTAGGAGCCCTTTGTCTGCGAATAACCGAATATGAAACCAGTCGTCAAGCGGCTTTGCCAGTTCAACCTTAATGCTCAAAATGCCTTACGTCAGTGTTGCAGGATGTGGTGGGTTTTCGCCTGGCAAGCGTTCTCCCTATAAAAAGCCACAAAGGTCTGTTTAATACTGCGAGGTGGCGGATGTGACTCGCCACTGAATAGAGTCACTGCCCATAACTACATACTGGCACGGCAACTAGATCCATATTTCAACTCTTTCCGACGCATGCAAGTATATGCTACTCTCCGTCTATATGTACCGTTGCATTGCACTTTTAGTGCCTTGACCGTTTCAACTATACGCCATTGAACCCGAAGTATTGTCGTGATACCCAACTGTTTTTAAACCATGACCATGCCTGATTTGGTGTGTCTCTATGAATTTGAGAATAAACCATTTATTTATTTATTTACTGCCCCGTATTTGGCACGGTTCTTACGTGTCATTGATTACCAACGAACAGCCCAGACGCCCTTCAGCAACCTCGGTACAGGTCTCATATTCTTTAGCGGATAGACTTTACCGGGAGCCCGGAGAGCGATTCAAAATAGCGGATCGGGCTGTAGGGAAACTTTAATTGGTACAGTAAAAGATTCGCTGTTACCTAACCATATATAAACGACACCGTTGACGATCTAGCTAGGGGAATGGCGATGCACAGCACACAGGGCAGTCGCGCGTTGCAACCCAAACCAGCGCCGAGCCAAATAATGTTGATGAACACGTCACGCTAGTGAACTCCGCAAGCAGTTAAATAGACCATACCGGTTGCCTAAGTGTACAGTGAAATAACTTGCTAGAATGTTACACAGGCAAACAGGGGAATCACCAGACGGCAACATAACCCTCCCCCCAGAACGGACTGTGTAAGCAGTCATTCGACCTATGTAAGGACTGTCCGTCGAGGACCAGCCATCTGCGAGACAAGATTTGAAACCTGATGCATGTGCTGGGGGAGCAGCATGTAATGGGACCCTAGCGGGCTACTACCCGTGTCCTCCCTACGGTGCCGAAACGGCAAAACACTGGTTGTGGGGGACAGTTAGTAAAGTTCACGTAGGTAGTTGAGCAGGAAGCTTGTTTCACTTCCAGTTGACGTGCGGGGATCCAGAGAAAAGTGAACCTAAGGTGCAACCAACCGATGGGGTATATGGAAAGCAAACTGCAACAGCAGCGTTAATGCATAGCAGTACACAAAATAGTGCAAAGCGACAAACGCGCAAAGCTGTTTTCGTGTTTTCAGAATTTTGATCTTTTTTGGTAGTTTCAAAATGTTCTGATCATTTTTTTGGAGTTTGGGAAACGCCAGATAAGAGCAGAAACCGTCTGAGACATGTTCCATGTAAAATAGTAAGTGCTAACAAAGTCCGATAAGTGAGCTGGAGGTTAGAGCTTCCTACTGCGTCGATTGACAGTAGTGTGAGTAGGAGTGTTGTCGGTTGAGGTTATCGGTTCTGCTGGAGTGAACTGACTCCTATGAGGTTGCGATGCTAGCTGTGATGGCGCAGGCTGTAAAGGTGCTTGTGGCACCGAAGAGTCAGACTGGTCAAGTAAAGCTGGATTGAGTCCATCGACTTTGATCATCTCAGTCTTACGAACGTAGTCAAGGGTAAAAGCCTGGTCGATTCTGTGTGCGGTACGGTAAAAGCTAGAATAAATAGGTTGGGATGGTCGGATTACGCTGTAAGTGCGAGCGAATACGTGCGTGCAAATAGTTATGTGTTCCTCAACGTTGGTACACAAGCTGTGTGCTCTGGGTCGTGCAGGCTAAAGCTGTCGCGTGCGACGCGATAGGCGAGCTGCGTAGTCGTCATAGTCGAAATTGGTTGGCGCTTTTGGTGAGAAGCGTTCACCAGGTAAGGGTTAGGTAAATTCAAAGACTCCAGAACAAGGAGTGAGGAGCAACTCCGCTTTACTCGTGGTTCTTATGCCTGAGAGTACGAGCAGAAGTGCTTCGTGCCAGGATGTGTTAGATGCTTTGAGTTGCTAGTGGAACCGTTTTACCATCCTATTAATTGCGGGGTGGTGTGCGTTATTTCGGTCACGTTGGCAACCAAGAACGTTTAGCAGGTTGCTGAAGGATCCGTCATAGTGTGGTTCTCTGTCGGTGCTGACTACGCTTTGGCAACCAAAGTGAGCTATCCAGCTTTCTAGCAAGGCTCGTGCAACGGTCTCAGACAAGCAGTTGGCTACCCCAATCGCCTCTGGCCAAAGTGTGAGTCGATGGACACACGTGAGGAGGTACACGTAACCTGTGCATGGGGCAAAGGTCCGACCAGGTCGACTTGAACGTGTACAAAACGAAAGTCAGGTTCGGGAAAAACGCCGTGGACTATTGGTGTGCCTGTATACCTTGGAGCGCTGCCACTAAGCTTGAGCGTGCCCAAAGGCGGACATCACGATGGACGTTGGGTTAAACGGTTCTGCGTAGCACGTTCGTCGGGAAATGACAAATTGTGTAAAGCGTTGAAAACTAGTCGACCCATCGAAGTAGGAACTGCGGGTCGGGGAGAAGTTTGTGAAGCGCCACAAAGAATGATCTCCTCAGCTGAAGCCAGTGGAACTTCGCGCAGTTTCAAAGAGGTGTTGCGTCGTTGCTTGTCTACGTCGGGATCAGCTGGTTGGGCAGCAGCCACGGCGGATAGGTAAAGGTTGGTGACAGCCGTTAGGCTGACCCGCTGAATGCGTGAATGCGCATCCGCGATGGGATTGAAAGCACGTGAGACATGTCGTACGTCTGTCGTAAACTGAGAAACGTAGCCTAGCTGTCTAGTTTCGTGCGGAGAATACTTGCGTAGATCAATGACTTGTGGGCAGTGAAGACGGTTAACTGTCGACCTGCGAGACAGTGACGGAATTGTCTGATACCTAGGTATATAGCTATCAATTTCTTACTAAAGGTGCTGTAACGCGATTCCGCAGGTTGTAAACGTTTCGAGAAAATACTTAGAGGTATTCATCGAAGGTCGATGAGTCCTGCTAGAACTGCAATGACGGTACGTCAGTTGTCAGGGAGAGTGGTGCTTAGTTGTCTGAGGGCGAGAAACGCTATGTTGGAGATAGCGTCTTTGATCTTCTCAAAAGACAGTCTAGAAAATGAAAAGCCTGTTGTTTACCGCGGAGCAAGTCAGTCCTTGCCTGAACAATGCTCGCGAAGTTAGGAATAAAGAGTCGATACTAGATGACTAGGCCAAGAAATCGGTGTAACTGTTTGAAGGAACTGGGAACAGGAGAGTCCTTCAGTTCCTGGATTTGGTTTGGCAGATCCTTAATACCAGAGGCGGATATTCGGTGGCTAAGAAAGTTGATGAAGCTTTGGCCAATCTCGCATTTATCGGGGTGGACGGCAACCCCATGGTGTGTTAAGCCTTGCAAGAGAGCTTCGCGTTGCTGAGGATGTTCGTCGTCAGAAGAGCTGGCGATAAGAATGTCAGCTAGATAAGGATAAACACCTTCTAGTCCTCGCGTTACCTTATGAACGAACCGCTGAAAAGTTTGAACAGCGATGCTGAGACCGAAAGCCATTCTGAGGTACTCGAACAAGCCGCACAGCATGACGACTGCCGTTTTAACAATGTCGTATTTTGCCACAGGTGTCTGGTGGTAGGCGCAAACTAGGTCGACTTTGCTAAAGATAGACTTACCAGCTAGATCTGAGGTTAAGTCGTGCAAGTGCAGAATGGGGTATTTATCTTGGACAATAACTTTCTTAAGGGTCATGTAGTCACCACAGGGGGTGTCAGTCACCGGATTTTTCGGCACCATATGTAATGAAGACGCCTATGGACGGTTGGACAAGTGGATAATTTGTAGGACTAGTCTATACTAGTCCGAGAGTGTCCTCGTTCTGCTAGGGATGCCAGAAAACCAGAAGAACGGACACAACAGATTTTATTCGCGGAAGGCTATAAGCGAACGAAAAACGAATGAAGAGATGACAGCGTAAGTCACTCACCGTGGAGCCAAGCGGTGAGCCGGATGTAGTTCAGAATGGCCGCAGCGTCGGCATTAAAACAAAAACCTATATGATAGGATTGAGTACTAAAAGTGTACATAGGACAAGAAATATCTTTTGGGTTGCTACAGATTCACAATTCGAGCATTTGCTCAAATTCCGCCTTAGCAGCTTTGAGCTTGTCCGGGGCTAGTATGCAAGGGCAAGCCAAAACTGGTGGACCCTTAGTGCGAATGTGACACACGATGTTTGACGTCACAGGAAGCAAGTCTTTCAGCACACGAACGAGCTAGGTGGCCTTTTGAAATGTTCTATAAAAGGCAGTGAAGCCTGAGTTAGGACACGAATGGGAGTGGTAGCACCATCTTGGCGCTTGTCCCCAAAACACTGAACTGTGTCCCAGAGTCGATAAGCTACTTCATTTTAGCGCCGACGAAGTTGTCCAAGCGTTGAAGGAAGTTTATGCCTGTGATATCAAAAGGCACGACTGCTAATCTGAAAGGCAAGCGAACGGTTCGCCGGAGGCCTAAATTGCGCATTAAAAGCCTTTCGCCAAACGTTGCTATTAGTGTGCCATTGATGGTGTGCAGCTTGGTCGGCGAGCGTGAAACGACCTCATCTGAGCTACGGGGTAAAAACTTTAATTTCGGCTCCAATGTCAACTAGGAACTCTGTGTCGGAACTGAAATCCCTAACGCGGATGAGGCGACATTTGTGTTCGTCGGTTGCATCCGTCGCCGTTACGGGCCGGCCGTTTGTATTCTATCATTCTTCAATCGGACGATCTGTCATCCGTAACACAGCCTCAGCTGATCAGCCAAATTCTATGGGACTGCTACCAGGCTACCGGGATGTTAGCGGTCTAGGCTCCGTCGATCCAAAGCACTTCCTCCCTCACCTTGATATCCTGCCGAACTTGTTCGCCCTATGTTAACATAACTACTTCTATCTCTGACCAGTCCAATCTTACTGACTCCACTTTCCTTCCCAAATGAACCATAGGACTCAATCACAACGCGCCGACCAAGTCCAACCTCGGCAGATCGGTCTTCTTCTCTCCTACTTCTGCGAAGCTGCCTGCCATACTCGGATGACTGAATGCTCGGTCACCATTACCTCGAGAGCCACGTTAACTGTGGCATTCCTTATCCGTAAACGTAAACTCTCGACTCTGTCCTCTCCTTATCGCGGCCTGTCTTTATCACTTCTTCATCCGCATAGCCAGCTCTCAGAGCCCTGCCCTATTATCCTCTTTGACTGCTTCCTAACTAGCGCAATGTAGTCTTGGGCTCTGTATCACCAACACACAACTTCGCTCACATCGCGAGCGTGCCTGACTTGCATACCTTATATTCATGTAGCCACTTTCATCCCAAACCTATCCATCTCCGCTGACTCTTTATTTATTTTCCCACCTCAACTGTACGACTTACTCCCAATGTGCCGACTATTCCAGTCTCTTCTGATCGGTCCCCTGCTCTCCGAATTCATTCAGACTGCTGCGACGTTACCGGCATTTGATGAGAACACCGAACGCTCTGTCCCCATTACCTCTCGAACCCCATGGACTTTTCCACACCTTATAAGTAAACCTCTCTCTATCCGGACCGTGTCCTTTCCTTATTGCGTTCTCTACTGTCATTTCTTCTCTAATCGGACTGCCAACTCTCCGTGCTTTGTAATAACCTAGTCTCATCTGACCGGTCTGCTCCTTTGACCTTTTCCAGAGTAGCAAGATATACCGATCAAATCTCTATAGACCTAAAGGTATGTCTTGCCTACATTGACAGCCGGGCAGACTTGTTTACCCTTTATTAATATAGGCACTTCCATCGGTAACCTGTACCCTCTATCCTTCAATCGGATGACCGACGCTTAGTGCCATGCCATTCTTTGTCATCATCTGATCATTGAAATGCTCTGGGACTAGTACGAGGCCTAAGGATGTGTCGACTATTCAAGTCTCTTCTGTTCGGTCTCCGGCTCTCAGAGTTCTGTCTGCCTACCGGGATATTACCGGTGATTTTTCAGGACTGATCGATTCATACTTCGCACGAGAGCGTCCTTGGCTTCACAACACTTTAGTAGTAAAACTTTTTCATCCTGACTATCGTCTCCTAATTGCTCTCACGATTTACTCTTCGCACTGCCGACCGCATTCTTCCGCTCATAGCTGATTCTTTAAATTTCCTTTTCTTCTTAAAACGTTGCCTTACCTATGTTGATCCTGCATTCGGTCTCAACCTAGTTGTCCTTAGTTTCACCTAAGATGCCGCTCGCATTCGGTCTGCCGTCATCATCGTCGGTTACCTGTTACTCTCCAACAATCATATTAATCGCTTAACTTTGTCAACTCGCTTTGTTATATCCATCTCTTGACCCTGCGCGTGCAGATCCTTCTTTCTACCTAGTAGTTGTAGTTTGAGTCACACCAGCGACGTGATGTAAAGAACGCGCTTGCAAATCATGTATACTAAACAAAATTACATAAATTTTAATGTATCATAGGCACCGTTGCGCTCCACCAGTCTTTGTTTGTGCTTCTTGCTTCATTGCTGTCTTTCTGTTTGGCTGCCTCTTGTCCGTTGCCCGTTTTCTCCCGAGATTTCCACAGATACATCAGCCAAAACAAGAAGGTTTATCCACTGGAACTGGTCGACCCACCCTCAATAGTCAGCTGGTTTACATGCTTGATCATTTCTCCGGGAGATAAAGAACCCACATATCGTTCCAAATGGAGCTCTTTCCGCCATTCTGGAGAAGCTAACACCACGGGGTCTAAACAACTGGGTTTAGCTCGCCTCGTACTCACAGTAGAACAATTTACTCACCTGAAATAATGTATTTACATGGATCCACCGTTCCACAACCGAAGACAGACAATTCTGGCGTGATTATCATCACTGCCTCAAACATTCCGATTCTCCAGTCACCTGGAGCTTTTCTGATGACATTTCACGGACAGCATTGCGCGTATAAGCGGCTTTTCCGATGATCTTTCATGGAGTTCTCACTTGGCCATGGAGACACTTGCACTTACATTTGAAAACATTACTAGTCCACTTTGCGGAGAATAGCATTTCTTCCTGTTATGGACATATTCAGACTCAAGAAACAACTGCACTTACCGCCCCTATGACAATCCAGTATGGATAGTTGGTCACGCGTTGCGAGCCGGACAATATAATAGAAAAAGCAGGCCTCTATTAACAATGTGTTTACTCACCTGCATCAATTTCATTTAGCTTTGCGACTCTTTTACATCATTGACCGGCTTCAACGACTACTGCCGGATCATTACTAAGCCATTCGGCCAACGAAGGAAGAATTTTGGCTTTCAACCGACTGCGAATAATAGAGTGCAAAATCGGTCTATACGATGCATAGCCGACTAGCACTACAGTTCAACGGAAAATACGACAGTGTTCCAGGACGTGGTGGGTTTTCGCCTGGCAAGCGTTCTCCCTATAAAAAGCCACAAATGTCCGCTTAACAACACTGCAACGTGGCGGATGTGACTCGCCACAAAATAAAGTCACAGCTATACATTTCACACTGACGCAGTCCTCAGCCTCCTACATCCAACCTGTGCAACTAATTCTGCTATGAAGAATGCTTTAGTGCAGTACAGATCATCCCGGCTTCGTAATGGTCATTGCTTGCACTAAACCTTGTTTGGGCTCCTGTGCTCATGGATCACTACATGGCAAATTTACCCCCCACTTGGTTCTTGACGCAAAAATTTTTGCGCGCCACAGCGCCATCATGGTCCTTGATCTGACTACACCTGTCAATATGCTCGCTCATATGGACTACATATTTTCGTTTCTTCCTTTCATTGAAAAGAAATGTTTTAATATTCCAAAGAAGCTATGCTTGTATGCATATTTGATCATGCCTTTAGAGGTGTGTCTCGTTTTACAGAGAATATACCGTTTATTTATTTATTTATTTATTTAGAAGTTTCACTGCTTCGTTGCGGAGTTGCAGGGCTTGATACGTTTATGAGCTGCGGTACAAAGCCGCTGATAATACCAGCAGCAAGCCTGTCTGTTGCGTGACTTGGAACGTTTGAAGGGCGATGTTGATCGTTGTTGAACCTCGCGGCTAAATGTTGCAACTTGTGGTTGCAGGGCTTCTGTAGTTGACTGTAAGTCAGTGATAGAAATGCCCTGGGACGCGACGGCATTGTGCTTACTGGCGTCGGCTTATGGCTGTGATCGCTTAATAACTCGGTCTGCCAAATCTGCTAGTTGCATGCGCGAAACTGAGCTTACGATAGCAAGAATCGTTTGCATGTGTTCCGGAAGCCGCTGTAGCCATAGTTCGCGAAGTAAAGTCGCGTCCATGGTTGAGGAACTAGGGCGTTGCTGCATCTCTCGTTGCAGGGTTTTGGGCAGATTGTCGTTCAACTGCAGATCCATTGAAAGCTGCTGTAAGCGCACTTTCGCATAGGGCATGGCACGCTTACTTGTGGCCTCCTTGAGAGCCTCATAGCGGTTTTCGGTCTGAGAAATGATAACCGATCGAACCTGCATTGCTAACTCCTTGGGAAGATACGAATTGAGCTTGTTATACCTCGCCTAGTCGGAAATGATTCTGTGGTTATAAAACTCAGAATCAGGATGAGCGAATCAAAAAGAGGCTCCATGTCCCAAAGGCTTGACACAGAGAGAGATACAACCCTAAGGAAAGATTCTACCTTAGGGTCTACAGATTCCACTTTTTAAAAAATGACGCAAAACTAAGCTACCGTGTGCAAAAATAAAAAGGAACATTTGAAAAATAAATGGAACGAGCTCACCGCAGAAAAGTCCGAAATACCCGGTGCTGTGATTCTTCATGATTCGGGGTCACCCATTTAACAGCTACTTCGTGTGGTACTCTCTCCTCCGGAGGAACGCAATGCTCTCATGCGGTTTGCGTTTAAGCTGAAAGGTACAAATATTAGCGTCCTGCCGGACCTTCTGCTAGCCGGGATGCTGAAGCTAAGGGAGGCCATCAAGGACCTCAAAACTAGGCAAGCGGCCGGTGAACAATGTCTCCGGTTAGTGGGTTTTCGGGTGGTCAGCCGGCGGTCCTTTTCCGCTGCCCATTCTGGTAGCGCACGACCCAGGTCTGGATCTAACGAAAAACTTCAGGTAATGTTAAGTAATGTGCGCAGCCTAAGGAATAAGGTGTACGAGTTCGGTCTGCTTGTAGATGGGTCTCATCCAGATATACTCGCATGCACTGAAACGTGGCTGTCTTAAGACATCAGGACATATATCTGGCTACGCACTATTTAGATGCGATTGTTCTGCTGGCCGACAGGGAGGGGGCGTCGCTCTTTATGTGAGCTGTAAACTTGATATGTTGAAGACTTGCTTATTTCAGTCGACAGACAAAGCTGTTGAAGCTCTATCGGCTGTTATTAGCACATCCTCGGCTCAGGTTACAGTTGCAATTGTGTATAGAAGCCCTGGGAGCGTATCCAAAGTGGTACTTGAATTCATTCGCTCCCAGTCCGCAAATAAGTGTTTGGTGAAGGGCGACTTCAACTTCCCAGAGATTTGCTGGGCAGAGCTTTCTTGAGACTCAGCGTCAGGCATATTCGGCGCTGATCTGCTTGAACTTACGCTCCAAGTATCATTGCACCAGTTCATTGACCTCCCCTCTAGGTACATGGACGCACAAGTACCGTCTGTCTTAGACCTTGTATTCGATAAGTCACTCGATTTTTTGATGACATTACTTACGGACCTCCACTGGGTTCCAGTGATCATGTTTGTTTGCTCTTCAGTGGTACTCTGTCTAGACGCTACCAGAGTACTGTTGAGTCTCGCCCGAACATACGGCAAGCAGACTATCAATCAATGAGAGCCAAGGCTTCTGGTTTCCATTGTGAGATCTCAGACGACGATACTGTCCAGGTTGCCTAGGATAAATTTAAGTTCTACCTCACAGATGTCTCTGCTCCCTTCATCCCATTCAGAAGGAGAAAGGAAGCCCGAGCACGGCCGCCCTGAATTGATCCCACTGGCAAGTATCTGCTCACAAAGAGGTCTAGATGTTGGCGGACTTACCGAGATGCTCCGTCCACCGATACTTATGACAGGTACCGTAAGGCTAGAAATAAGTGTAAGCAACACCTAAGGAATGCTGGGCTCAATTTTGAAAAACGGTTAGTAGACGAAGCTTCAGAGAATCCGAAACGATTCTTCGCTTATGTTAAAAGGCGCTGCGCTTCGAACATGTCAATTCCAGTATTGATGCGTGATGACGGTACTCATGCGCATACGGATTATGCCAAGGCCTGCGTACTCAGTGGGCAATATGCGGCAGCGTTTGTAAGAGAAACCTCTTTGACAGTAGTTGAGCTAGTTTGCAGGACCCCAGAGGGTTCAGAACTATCTGAATGTATTGTAGCGGAGACTGCAGTTCGTAGGCTGTTACAAGGGCTGAACCCTTCTAAGGCCTCTGAGCCTGATTGAATTCACCAGAAACTGTTGTATGCATTGGCTGCGGAATTAAGTGGACCGCTCGATATTGTGTTTCAGAAATCACTTGCCAGTTGTGCATTGCCTTCCGAATGGAAGAAAGCTGTCATCTGTCCCATCTTCAAACATGGGGACAGGGGTCTGCCTGTAAATTACAGGCCAGTTAATCTGACGGGTGTAGTGGTCAAACTCCTCGAGGAATTGGTGAGAGATTCATTGGAGAGTCATCTGAGTAGGTTTAATCTACTTAGCAATGTACAACACTTATTCCGGAAGGGGTTTTCTTGTCTGACGATTCTGTTGGTGGCTCGCGAAAATTGGGCGGATGCACTGGATAACGGCCACACACTGGATGTGTTTTTCCTCGACTTTTCGAAGGCATTGACAAGGTACCCCACTTGAGGCTCGCGCAAAAGCTGACCTCCTACGGGGTATCCGGCAGCGCCCTTCATTGGGTGACTGCCTTCTTGCAGGGTAGAGAACAGTGTATACGGTTAGGTCGGGGCCTACCATTCAGGCAGTCTGTCTTCAGCAGCGTGCCGCAGGGCTCGGTCCTTGGACCGTTGTTGTTCCCTAAATATGTGAATGACCTACCAGCGAGCTTGAGGTACCATCGCTGCTATTTGCTGATGAACTGAAGCTGTGGAACATTGTCGATGTTCCTGGGGTTCCGAAGCTATTCAGCGAGCATTGGATAAGCTTTGGGACTGGTCTACTTTATGGTTAGTGCCCATAAATCAGGCAAAGTGCTCCGTTCTTCGAATTGGAGGAGGTTGTCCTCCTGCGAAGTACTTGGTCGGTGGGGTCGAACTCCCCGTGTATCTAGCCAGGTTGACCTAGGCGTCGTACACTCTTTGGCTTTACACTCCGGCGACAACTGGAAGAACGCCGCAAGCAGAGGTTTCCGCATGTTGTGGTTACTACGACGTTCTTTTGGAGTCTTGACGGGCGGCATCTTTACAAGGCTGTTCTCGGCTTTCGTTCGGCCTCAGCTGGAATACTGCGTCCAGGCTTGTCCGCTCTGCCTCGTCCGGGACAAAATGGAACTAGAGAGGGTTTTACGAGTGGGTACTAGGTTAGTCGAGGGATTACGGGGACGGACGTACCCCCAGCATCTACTTAGTTTGGGAATGCATTCAATGCACTACCGAAGGCTTAGAGGAGACATAATCCTTACATACCGTATCTTGACTGGGAAGGTTGGTCCAGCTTTATCTTGGCTATTCAGTCCCGCTAGATCGTCTGTTCTACGCGGTCATTCCTTGAAGCTGGACAAACCGCCGTCCGATAGGATTAGGGCGGAAATCCGGCTGCCACGCAGAGTCATCGACCGCTGGAACATGCTTCCGGAAAGCGTTATCAGGGAATCTACGGTTAAGGGGTTTGAGCGGCAACTTGACGCTCGTGGGTGGCAACATGAAACCTTTCCTTTTTCCTGAGTAACTCGCATCTTCGTACTTCGATTTTCTTTTTTCTACTTTTCTTCACGTATTGGTATTATTTTCTTATTTAAATGCACTTCCCTATTCTGTACCTTCGATTTCTCTTCTATCCTTTGCTTACTTCTCGTGACTGCCACAGCAGGGACTGCTAGGGCAGGAAACGTGGGCATTAACTGGTTGGCCAGGGTGCGATACGGGTGTTCCGTTTTAGATCCATCAATAACTGAGCACTTCATCAATTCCTGTCTCAACGATCCCCTCAAGATGGAACACTCACGGGATTCTCCTATCGTTCCTGTCCCCATCTGAACTGAACTGAACTGAACGGGTAACCAGTACGGAGAGCCCGGATAGCGATTCGAAAAGGCAGATCAGTTGTTACAGTTAAACTTTTATTGGTATAGTAAAAGATTCGCTGTTACCTAACTATATATAAGCGACACCGATAACCATCTAGCTAGGAGAACAGAGATGCACAGCACCCAGGTCGGTGGTGCGCTTCAACCGAAACCAGCGCCGAGCCAAATATTGTCGGTGAACAAGTCATGCATTCGAACACAGCGAGCAGTTTAACAAACCACGCCGGTTGCCTAGGTGTACAATGAAATAATTTTAGTTAGAAGTTTACACAGGCAAACAGGAGAATCTCCAGCCTGCTACAAGTCCCAGCAAATGTGTATATAGCACTGCACGCCACTAGACTCCTCTGTCAAGGGCTTCAAGCAGCTCGTGCTGCACACACAGCATCAGATCCGCAGAGCAACGAAGCCGAATACACATTAGTGCCAGTAGTCAGTGAATCAGACATGACGCTTTTGTGTTTTGTAATCCGTTTTGCACCTTGTTTAACCCATAACTGTTTCTGTTGACTGCTCTGCAGGTAACAGCTTGTCGGTTTTACGTTTTGACACTTGTTTCACATTCTTTGAAAGCCTCGTGTCGGATGCACTGCATACCAACGCTAATGTACCTTCGGCTGCATTGATCAGCGAATCTAATGCTGTATGTGGCAACGGGAGCTGCTCAGAGCCCGTAACGGACGGGTCTGGTGGCATGCAGTGCTTTGTATGCAACTGCTGGTACCATGAGACCTGCACCGATTTGAGCCCTGATCAGTATGCAATGCTTTCGACTAGAGATAGCATGCTGTTCAATTGTCTTCTATGCCGTCGCCGTCGATCTACGCGTCTTGAGGTCACTGAGGAGACATCGAGCAACATCGGGCTGGGTAGCCAGCAGTTTTGGTCGTTCCTCATATCTCTTGATCAGAAAGTGGAGCTACTGATGTGGAATATGGGAGTCTCTATTGATGTCGGCTCATTGAAGGAAGACACGCAACTAACCTCAATTGCTGTCGATGGAAATCCGACTGAGGTGATGTCTACTATGTCGTGTGTCCCAGCGGTCCAGAATGCCTCTAAAGGGACCTCTGATGTCGTACTGGAAGCCGTCCAAAGCGTGACCGAACTTATTGCCCCTGGGCCCAATAAAAGCAAGAGAAAGAGGACTAAAAATGTCCCTAAGGCTGCCTCAAAGCCTGAAGGTACTGAAAGCATTAAGGTATTGGAGGTGGAACACAAAACTCCAACTCCAATCACCCCAGTGCCATTGGCGAAGCAACGCGCGGTGTCGACTTCGGCCACACCCGCAAAGTCTGAAAAGACTAGACCGGTGAGGGAGTTGGAGGCAGAGGATAAAGCCTCAAACTCCATTACTCCAGCTCACTTGGCGAAGAAACGCGCCGTGTTATTTGCCAAACCGGTCGAAACTGAGGTCGCGTCGAAGACACGTGGGGTGAATACGCCTCGTCGAGGTGATTCTTTTACTGATAGTAGCGTTATCTTTCGTAACGTTGCTGAATCCGCGGCAGCTCTTCCAAAGGAGCGCATGCTGGATGACCTCAAGTGGTTCAAGCTCTGCGTCAACAAGATGCTTCCGCCTGGTTTCCCCGGTGTCACTCTCAGAAAAATTAACCAGATTGGGGAACGTCGCTGTTGACACGCCAAATCCGCGACCCCGACTACTTTGTGTAGCCCTCTCAACCCCGGAGGAACGCAAAGCGTTAATGCGCTTTGCATTCAAACTCAAGGGTAGCAATGTCAGCGTTCAGCCGGACCTCCCACTGGCAGATCGACTGAAGTTAAAGGAAGCCATCAAAAGCAGGCGGGCGGCTGGTGGGCAAGGCCTTCGTCTTGTGGGTTTTCAGGTGGTCAGCCGGAAGTTAAATTCTGCCCAACCAGAACCTCTCCTGGTAGCGTACGACCCAGGGCTGGTCGTGCCGAGTTCCTTCAGGTAGTGCTTAGTAATGTACGTAGCCTAAGGAACAAGGTACACGAGGTGGGACTACTTGTAGACAAATCTCGTCCCGACATACTTGCTATCACCGAAACGTGGCTGTCCCCGGATATCACAGACGGTGAAGTGTGTTTACCTGGCTACGCACTGCTTTGATGCGATTGCTCCGTTGGCCGCCAAGGTGGGGGCGTCGCTCTTTATGTGAGTTGTAAACCCGACGTGTTGAGGACTTGTGTGTTCCAGTCGCCGGATTAAACTGTTGAAGCCCTCTCGGCTATTGTGTGCATTTCCTCTGCCCAGCTCACAGTTGTAGTGGTATATCGAAGTCCTGGTAATATCTCCAGGGAGGTTATTGAATTTATTCGTACTCAGGCTACCAATAGGTGTCTAATACTGGGTGACTTCAACCTCCCTGATGTCTGCTGGGCTGATCTATCTTGCAGTTCGGCGGTGGGCACTTTCGGTTCGGATCTCCTTGAGCTAACATTACAGCTGCCTTTGCATCAGTTCATGGACCACCCGACTAGATATATGCCCAACCAAATTCCGTCTACCTGGAATCTCATTTTTGCCATGTCACACGAGTTCGTAAGTGATATTACCTACGGCTGTCCTCTAGGAGCCAGTGACCATGTCTGCATATCCTTTCGATGTGCTCTAACTAAGTGTCATCAAGCTACCGCTGAGGCATGTCCAAATATTTGGCGGGCCAACTTTAACGCAATGCGAGCCAAAGCTTCAGTTTTGCGTTGTGTCATCACCGTGGCTGACACCGTTGAGACAGCCTGGGAGCAATTTAAGGCATACCTCACCTAGATCTCTGCTCCCCACGCCTCATTCACTAAGAGAAGGGTGACACGGGTGCAGCCTCCATGGGTAGACCATACAGGTAAATACCTGCTCAGGAAGCGCTCTAAGTGCTGGCGAACTTAAGAAGCGGCTTCATCAATCAGCACCTACGAAAGCTATCGAGCGGTTAGAAATAAATGTAAGCATCATCTTAGAACTCTTCGTCTTCAGTACGATGAGGATTTGGCTAACGCAGCAGTAACAAATCTAAAGTTCTTTGCTTACGTAAAGAGACGTAGCGGTACAAACTCGTCTATACCGGCTTTACTACGAGCGGACGGGACCCATGGGCATACCGACTATGATAATGCTTGTATACTTAGCGAACAGTATACTGGTGTCTTTTCTCATGAGGTCTCTGTACCTCAAGTTGAGCTGGTCACTAAAGTTCCGGAGGATTCTTGCCTAACTGAAATCAGCATAACGGAGACACAAGTATTCGGGCTATTGCAAGGGCTAAATCCTTCCAAAGCTTCTGGCCCAGATTCAATTCATCCGAAGCTGATGCATGAATTAACCGCTGAACTAAGTGGCCCTCTGACATGCATGTTTACAGTATCACTCGACAGCTGTGCCATACCTTCGGAATGGAAGAAGGCAATCATCTGTCCGATCTTTAAAGGCGGGGACAGAGTTCGGCCCAGGAACTACCGACCTGTCAACTTAACAAGTGTAGTAGTTAAGTTTGAAAAATTGGTCAGTGATTCGGTGGTGAATCACCTGATTAAGTTTAACCTTCTCAGCGCGGCCCAGCACGGATTCCGTAAGGGATTTTCATGTCTGACAAATTTGCTTGTAGCTCGTGAAAGCTGGGCTGAGGCAGTAGACAACGGTCACGCCACCGACGTGCTTTTCGTTGACTGCTCGAAAGCCTTTGATACTGACGCACATCAACGACTCTCATTGAAGTTGAGATCGTATGGGATATCTGGAGCCGCCCTTAAATGGGTTTCTGCTTTCCTCGAGGGAGAGAACAGTGTGTACGCGTGGGTCGTGGCCTTTCGCTTAGACAAGCTGTTTATAGTGGCGTTCCGCAGGGCTCGGTTATAGGGCCGTTGCTTTTCGCAATTTATATCAATGATCTACCCCTGAAGCTTGGAGTACCGTCGCTATTGTTTGCTGATGACCTCAAGCTCTGGAATATTGTGGATATCCGTGGTGGCTCTGAGACACTTCAGAGTGCTTTGGATAGGCTCTGGGATTGGTCAACCTTATGGTTGATGCCCATAAATCAGGCGAAATGTTCTGTCCTCCGCATTGGAGGGGCTAGTCCCCCCACGCGCTATGTAGTTAATGGAAATGAACTGCCGGTTGTCATTCAGCAGGTTGATCTAGGTATCAACCATAACCTCATTGCTTCGCTGTGGGGAAAATTGGAGGAAGGCTGCTTGTAGAGGGTTCCGTATGATGTGGTTTATTCGCCGCTCCTTCGATGTCCTGACGGCCAATAACTTTGTGAAGCTGTTCTCAGCTTTCGTGCGACCTCACTTAGAGTACTGTATCCAGGCTTGTCAACCTTGTCTTGTAAGGGACAAAATGGAACTGGAGAGGGTTTTGCGAGTGGGTACAAGGTTAGCGCAAGGATTACGGGGGCAAACGTACCCGAACGTTTGCTTAGTTTGGGTATGTACTCAATGCACTACCGCAGCATTAGTGGAGACTTGATCCTCACTTACCGTATCTTAACGGGTAAGATCGGTCCAGACTATTCCTGACTTTTTAGTCCCGCCAAGCTGCCTAGTCTCCGAGGTCACCCGTTGAAGCTGCACAAACAGCGTTATGACCAGGTAAGGACGGAAACTCGCTTGTCGCGTCGAGTTATTGAACGTTGGAACTCGCTTCCGGCGCACGTGGTTAGGGAGTCCACGGTAGAGGGTTTCCAGCGTCAGTTAGATGCTCTAGGATGACAGTACCAAACCTTCCCCTTCGCCTAACCGACTTGTATCTTCAACTTTCCCTTCGTTCTTTTTTAATTTGCTTCTCACCTTAGTATTATTATCATTTAGCTGACATTCCTCCTCTTGTTTTCTTAGCTTACCCTTCACTCTTCACACAAACCGGCCTGGCAGGGACTGCTGAGCAGGAAAATGTGGGCAGTAATTGGTTGGACAGGGTGTGATGCGGTCTTTGTTTTAGGCTTTTCAACACCTCAAGCAGACCTGTCAATTCCCGATCCAACGATATGCAAAAGAAGGAACATTCACGGGATTATCCCATCGTTCCGGTCCCAACTGAACTTGAACTTGAAAACAATGGAAACAAATATCAAAACGTAAAACAGACGAGCGATTGCTTTCAGGGCAGTCAACTTAAAAAGTTACGGGTTAGAACAATGTGCAAATATGATTAAAAACGTAAAAAAGCACAAAACTTATAAAAATGCTTAACCTGCAAAGTGACAAAGTACGGGAAATACAAGAGAAATTGTGCGACGAAATGCAAAAGCAAGAAATACTAATGATGCAAAAGTATTTGGAACGAGCGAAATTTACTACAGGTCAACTTATTTGCCGGAAACTGGTAAACACTGTACCGAAACTGTCCTTTGAAAGTAAAACCGCAAAAAGACAATTCGCTCGAAAATTTCAGTTTATCGCCAAGCCGGAGGCAACCGAAGTAACTTTAAAGTGAGAAGTAATGAATTAAGGTACTGAACACATTATGCCACAAGCATTATATAGCTTTACTCAATAATGTAATTAGCATTGGCACTGTAATATGCACCTTAATAATGTCGTTTGTTTTATTGTTCGCAAGTGTGCACTTCCTGCAACCGGTCGCCGTATGCAACCTTCGCTCGCGTCTTACCAACGCGAAGTAACTTCGTGGATTGTCATTTTTGTTTTCAGATACTTTTTATTAAATTGGTTAGCCGTTTTTTGCTTTTTGTATTTAAGTAAGTTTCAATAGAGTAAGTCGTACCCCTGTCTTCCTTATTCTCTTCCGTCCGGGCATAACTACGTAGTCGGGTTTTGTCAGTTTTTAGTTTTAGGCCTGTCCGGAGGTAGCCTGGTTCAGCATAGCCCTAAGTAAGTTTCGCATTTGCGAAGTAAGTGCTAGCCGTTCCTCAGTCGTTGTTAATATTATGATGGCTGTAAAGTCACAGGGTTTTTGTTTGTTTTTGATAGTTCCGACGGGTCGGTTGTCGTGAGGACGAACCAGGAGATCAAGATAAGGAAAATGCAAGCTTCATTCTAAGCTGAGAAACAAGCATTTTTGTGGGTTCAGTAGCAGTTTTTTTTTGGAGGGGGTGAGTAAACACCTAATGCCGGTCAGAGCCTGGAAAATCCTACCTCCTCCCTCCGATGAGGTTGAGGTTGGGTAGCCCGCTCGCGGTGTCCTCCAGGGCCAAAATCCTAGTTGGTGTGGTGCTAAAATAAATTTTTTCTGCCACTCTATTCTGCTTCTTTTCTATACTTCGGGGTGGATTATTTTTTACTTCCAGCGGCCTGTCATGACCGGCCGCTTGATCGCACGTTTCTCCACTCAGTGACGGACTCGTATGATTCGGGTGTGGTGTCCAAATATGTTTCGTACTTTTGCAATGTGCCCAAACTGATTACAACAAACGACTGCTCATGGCTAAGCAAAGTCGGCGTGTGTTTCTTCATTTGTTAACTAAGGGAAAGGTGAGGGCTTTAAGTCATCAGTTTGCGTTATCCACTTTTGTTTCCAATGCGCTGACTGCTTTGCCTGCACTACCTCCAACATTGCATCGAACTCATTCTGTCTCATTTTAGCCTGTCGCCTCCGATGTTCCCACTTCTATTTCGTGGTTACTTTCTGAGTCAAGTTTTTGCGATGCTATCGAGCAAATGCTTATAATGCCACCCGCCTCACGGCAATGACAGCTGATAGCTGGATCCACTTCACTGCATTCAAGTGCCTCATTTTGAGACATCTGCTAAGGTCGCTGCCACTAAATTAAGTTACATTTGGGGCCAGAAAATTGGAAAAAGTAGCGTGGATTTTCTTTCTTGCTTGATTGGTTGGTCCAGGACAGAGTTCGTGAAGTCAGCTTGAAATCATGAATAACCATATTAGTCCACGAATAATAGCACGGCAATTCAAATAATGCCCACGTGGCCTGCACTAGAGGTCTACGCCGTACCGCCACGTGAATTAGATTGGAGAGTAGAAGGAGAGCAACAAAATGATTTTTATTTAAGTACAAATGTGCGAAATAAGGTGGTATTAACGCTAAGCCTGACTCAATTCCTCGTATCGAGATTTTCCAGCAGACCGAACATGGATACCGAGTAATCAGAGGTGAACGTTGCCGAACCCAACGTGTATTTCGTGACTTACAAAAAACGAAAGCGAAGCGACGAACCGCACGGTGGTGAACGCCAAGTACAGTCAGTAAAACGAACAGACAGTCAAGATGCAAACAATATTCTAATCCGTTGTCGCGAATTAATGGGAGCCTACATGTTTCGCGTTCACTACAGGTGCCGTTCGATAAATGTTGTAGGATGATGATGTGAAGAATGGCAAGTCGAGTTCATAGAGTTATAGTGAGCAGAAGCGAAAACCCTTGACAGTCCCATCGCCTCCCGTTCACTTGATGGATGACACATGTTGTTAAACTGTTCCGTTAGCGATTGTTGCAGCGGAATCCAGGCATGCTCAGCATGCACTTATGCAATCGTTCTTTGAAACATTCCTCTGTTTGGGCACTTAACACACATTCAGGGAGATTGTTCCACTCATTCACATCCCGTGTGGATAAAGCGACACTGGATCGGATATGGTTTCTCCGACGCTGCTTAACTTCGGTGATCGGACGAGAACCGGTGTTTCCAGCGTAGTATGGTTGCTGCCCGGTTAGTACTTGTTGTTTACAGTACACCCCGCCCCTACAACAAGGGCAGGCAGCCATAAGCCGCATGCATGTCGCGGGTAATGGACAGGTAGACACCCTAGTCAACAGGCACAGCCGAAGAGTCAGTGACTCGTACTGGTAATAATGTCAGCCACCAGCTGATCAGATTCAGATGGACTGGAACGTTAGGAAAGTCCCTTGAGTGTTCCTTCTTGAGCAAATCGTTGGGCCAGGAAATGATAATGTGCTAATTCTTTATAGATCTAAAACGAAACACACCCTGATCAACCAATTACTGCCTACGTTCCCTGCACTGGCAGTCCCCGCTGTGTAGGTTACGTGAAGTAGGAAAGAAGTAGAAAGTAAATGGGAGATAAAGAGGAATGCAAGTCATTAAAATGAAGGATAACACCAAAGAGTGAAGAGAATAACAGAATGAGAACTAAAAGTTTGAAGATAGATGTGGTCAGGAGAAGGGAAAGGTTTCGTGTTGCCACCCAAGAGCGTCTAACTGACGCTCGAAACCTTTAATTGTAGGTTCACTGACTACACTTTCTGGAAGCGAGTTTCCGCCCTGATCCGGTCAGAGCGCGGCTTGTGTAGCTTCACGGGATGACCGCGAAGACAAGGCAACCTAGCCGGGCTAAATTGCCAGCTCAGGTCCGGTCCAACCTTCCCTAAATACCTATCCAAGCTAAGTAGACGCTCGGCGTACGATTGCCCCCGTAACCCCTCGACCAATTTAGTACCTACTCTCAAAACCCTCTCGAGCTCCGTTTTGTCCCGAACAAAGCAGGGCGGGCAAGCCTAAACGCAGTATTCCAGATGGGGCCGGACGAAAGCTGAGACCAGCTTCACAAATACGTCGGCAGTTAAGACACCGAAAGAACGGCGTATTAACCACAACATTCCGAAACTCCTGCTTGCGGCCTTCCAGTTGTCACCAGAATGCAAACACGAGGAATGGACGACGCCTAGATCTATCTGGTTGGAGACAAAAGGGTGTTCGACCCCACCGAGTACGTAGCTCGAAGGCGGGAAAGTTGCTATACGAAAGACGGAACAGCCTGATTTATGGGCAGTAGCCACAAAGTAGACCAGTCCCAGAGTCTGTCCAGTGCATGCTGTATGGCCTCAGAACCACCCCAGGAACATTTACAACATTCCATAGCTTAAGGTTATCAGCTGAGGATCATCATTTGGATTCGTGAATGCTGCCTGAACCGCTGTTGTAGGGACGGGATGTACTGTAAACGTAACGGTACCAAGCTCAATGTGGTGAATATCAAGGGCTACGACCCGGCCACCTTGATGTTTCCCCTTGGGATGTGCAGTAGTTTGAACAGTGGTTCATGCAGCATTCACGAATCCAAATGATCAGCTGGTGACTGCCATTATTACAAGTACGAGTGACTGTTTTCGGCTGTGCTTTCGGACCTGTCTGCTTTGCGCAGCGCCTGTTGACCTGGGTGCCTATCTGTCTATTACTCGCGATATGCATGCGGCCTATGGTTGCCTTCCCCTGTTGTAGGGACCGGGTGTACTGTAAACTAACGTACTAACCGGGCCCAACGCTGCTTAACTTCGGTGATCGGATGAGAGCCGGTGTTCCCAGCGTGGTATGGTCGCGGCCCGGTTAGTACTTATTGTGTTTACAGTACAAAGTTTCAAGCTGTAGCCCCTTGTTGAACAATCTGTGTCTAGTACACATAGCGCATACATGTAGAAAGAGATCGTGGAGTTCCTTATGTCCGGTATTCTGTTGTTATTTAGTTGTGAAACGGAGCGCGGGACAAAATCCAGGGACGAAACAAGCTTCCGAGTTCAAGTGGGACCTTAACAGTAAAAAATCCCGTGAATGTTCCACCTTCGAAAACGTCGTTGGTCCAGCTGGGAATCCGGTGTATTAATGTGCCAATGGGGAGCCGAATCAATACACAACATTCGCATGGTCAACAATACAATGCCCACGTGCTCTTCATTAGCAGTCCCCGCTGTGCCGGCCACGCGCAGAATAAAAGCAAAGGAAACAAAACAGAAGACAAGGTTGTCGAATTTCGTAGGCAAAACTAAGGTGTAAGTTAAAATGAGTTACAGAGGCGTAGGCCTTAATAGATGAGTAAATGCTTAAGGCATAAGGGGGGAGACTAAAGTGCAGATCGAGAGCGTTAAGTCGATGCTCAAATACTCGCCTTCAGTGCCATCACGACGTCTGCACGCAGGGTGTTCCAATGAGCTCATTGAGTGGTAGGGAGCAGAAGGTAGGTCCAGTGTCAGCTCCTTCGTTTCCCGATCTTCCAAGGATTGCAGGTGAAGTGGCTGTCATGGCTCAGGATGTAGTATCAGTCCTGTAGGATCCTGGAGTACTCAGTGGGAAGATGTCTGGTTCAAGTTCAAGCGAAATTGTGAGTCTTCCTTCTTCGGCGGATCGTTGAACCAGGAGTTTGCGGACTTAGAAATACTGATGGACCTAAAACAAAGGCCGCACCATACCCTGTCCAACCAATTAAAGCTTACTTATCCTGCCCTAGCAGTTCCTGCTTGGCCGGTTACGTGAAGTAAGGAAAGAGAAAAAGTAAGCTCAGAAGGCAAAAGAGAAGGTGGAAAGAGTTAAGCAAGTGGAATACCAGGATATTTGAGTCATTAAAAAACGAACTGAAAAGTGTAGGTGAGCCAGCTAGGAAAAAAGGAGTTTGCTGTTGCCACCCAAGAGCATCGAGCTGGCGCGCAAGACCCTTAACCGAAGGTTCCCTAACCACGTGATCTGGTAGTGCATGGAGTACATTCCCATACTGAGCAAGCGTTCAGGATACATCTGTCCCCGTAAACCCTGCGCTAACCAAGTGCCCACTCGTAACTCCCCCTCCGAGTCCACTTTTCTCGGTTAAGACATGGTGGACAAGCCTGAATACAATATTCCAGGTGGGGTAGGACGAATGCCGAGAATAGCTTCACAAACATATTGGCCATTAGGATTCCCAAAGAGCGGCAGATAAACCACATCATACGAAGCCCTCGACAAGCAGTCGTCTTCCAGTTGTCTCCAGAATGAAGTGCTGATGCGTGTACCACTCCTAAATCAACCTGCTGAGTGACAACAGGGAGTTCACCACCGCCGACAACATATGTGGTGGGAGGATTAGCAGCTCCGATTCGGAGAACAGGGCACTTGGCCCTATTTATGGGCATCAACCATATGTTAGACCATTCCCAGAGCCTATCAAAAGCATGCTGAACTGCCTCCGGACCCCCCGAGATATCCACAATATTCCAGAACTTTAGTTCGTCAGCAACATTAGTGATGACACTCCTAGCTCTCCCGGCAAGTCATTTACATAGATCCCGAACAACGATGGCCCCAATACCGAGCCCTGTGGGACGCCACTGAGGACAGTTTGCCTGAGCGAAAGACTACTCCCCACCTGTACGCACTGTTTCCTTCCCGCAAGGAAGGCAGACACCCATTGAAGGGCGCGACCAGATATCCCGTAAGATCTCAACTTTAGTGAGAGCCCAAGATGTGGAACAGAGTCACAAACTTTCGAGAAATCCACGAATAGCACGTCTGCAGCTTGGCCACTGTCTCCCGCTTCGACCCAGCTTTCACGAGCTACAAGTAGATTAGTCTGACATGAAAATCCCTTGCGCAATCCATGCTGCACAAAACTGAAATGGTTGAATCTATTCAGGTGGTTCTCCACTGAATCCCTTATCAGCTTTTCAAACAACTTGACTACTACGCTTGTCAAGCTGACAGGCCGGTAGTTCGCGGATAGAGCGCTGTCACCGCCCTTAAAAACCGGACAGATGATTGCCTCCTTCCATTCCGAAGGTAGAATGCAGCTGTCCAGCGATATGGAAAACACGCATGTGAGAGGACCACTCAGCTCAGTGGCCAACTCATGCAACAGCTTCGGATGAATTGAATCAGGACCGGAAGCTTTAGAGGGATTAATGCCTTGCAGTAGCTCGAAGACTCCGTTATGCTAAACTTAGCTAAGCAAGAATCCAATTCAACCCGTGTTAAAAGGTCTCCCGAGCCAATACTTATCACTAAGTATACAAGCCTTGTCATAGTCAGTTTGCGCACGGGTCTCGTCTGCTCGCAATAACGCTGGTATAGACAGTTTTGCCCCGCTGCGTCTTTTAACGTAAGCAAACGTTTGAAACTCTCTTCTGACTGCGCATTGACAATCGGATCCGGCAGTCGGTTCCACTGATAAATTACTCGAGTAGAGAGAGAAACATCTGAGCGGACTTTGAACCTCCTCGGTTTAAACAGCTTCCAGCTGTGACCTCGAGTCGAGCTGTCAAGTCTTAGCTGAAAAAACTGCGCCAGCTCGTTTCCCAGTTCTCATCGTAGGGTACGCTTAGTATGAATGAGGTCCCTGTGACGTTGGCGATTGTCTAAGGGAAAAAGGTTCATCCTCTGTAGTCGGGCGAGGTACGGGAGTTCGCGTAGCCTAAGGACCAATTTCGAGGCTTGTCGTTGAATTTTGTTCTGTCTTGTCACTTTCATGCTTCGGAAGTCCGAATTCAACGATCCACTCAAAATGGGACGCTCCCTGGATTCTCCTGTCGTTCCAGTCCCATCTGAAATTGAACTTGAAGGATGGGACGGGTATGAGAGGTGAAGAGAAGTCTAAATATCTGCGGCGTCATTTTAGGAATGAACTCCTTATGACGCTTGACATCCTGTCCGCCGCAGCAGTTTTCTTTATTGTGTCAAGGGTAGTTTTGAGATCAGAGGATACTATTGTCCCCAGGTCCTTTTCCTGTGTGGCAATCTTGAGTAGGTGCCTGCTAATGTGATAGATGCCAGTGGTTCAGCAGCACCTATGGAAAGGACAGAGCACTTATCTTTGTTGACCGGCAAACCCCACTTGATAGACCAAGAGTGTAGTAGATCAAGCGTTTCCTGTAATCGGTCGGCGTCTTCGAGGCTGGACACTTCCGACCATAGCTTGAGGTCGTCTGCATAGATCAGACAGTCCGTTTGTAGCATACTTGGTAGGTCATTGATATATAGCTTGAACAGTTCCGGTCCGAGAACGGAGCCTTGTGGTACGCCACTGTACATAGGCACTGGAAATGAAAGGGTATCGTTTACTTTGACTTGCATGTTCCGGCCTTGCAAGAAGTCACTGATCCATAGTAGGAGGTTCCCTGTTATGCCAGTTCCGCAGAGCTTAGAGAGTAGTTCCTGATGAGGGACTCTGTCAAAAGCTTTGCTGAAGTCGATGAAGACCACATCTAAACGTTTTCCAGCGTCCATTGATTTAGCCCACTTCTCTCTAGCGACCAGCAGGTTAGTGTTGCAGGAATGTCCCTTTCGGAAGCCATGCTGAGTAGACGAGAGTTCAGTCCGCAGTGGTGATCACATTATGACTTTCGATCTTGCAGGCGACCGACGTCAAGCAAATTGGCCGATAGTTCGCAGGGTCCTGGCGGTTTCCACCCTTGTATTTCGGCATAACTACACCCGTCTTCCAATCGACAGGTAGTCGACCAGCTTTAAGAGAGAGCTGAAAAATTTGACAAAGTGGGACGGCAATGAATTCTGCTACCATCTTGAGAAAATGGGGTGTAGCCCGTCTGGGCCTGGTGAGGAAGATGAGTTCAGTTCTAGTAGTAACTTCAAGGTAGCACCTGCATCGATATCGATATGTCCCAGAGGTACTGTATGTGCAAGTACATGAGGGTTTGCGAGTTTGTCTCCCTTCGTGTATACTGAGGAGAACTGTAGAGCCAAGAGGTCAGCTTTGGCGTCATCATCATAGTGTATTATACCTGGCTCATTAGTAGACAATGCAGGAATTCCACAGCCCGCCTTGGAAGATCTGTTAAGGTATGAAAATAGTTTCTTTGGCCTAGAAAGGGATTGTTCGGCCAGGCTATGCTCGTATCGTTGTCTCTTTTCACGTTTCTGCAGGGAGCAGAAGTTCCTGATGGCCTTGTATTTAGAGTAGTCTGAGTCTAAGCGGGAAAGTTTGAATCTGTCCCATAGTTTTCGTCGTTGTTTCATGTTGGCCCTGAGTTCTCGGTCGATCCAGGGGGACCCTTAGAGAGAGGCCTGTTACTGTGGAATGGAACGACCTCCTCAATGAGTAGCTTCAACTTGTAGAATAGATCGTTCCAAGCAGCATCGAGTTCCAAGTGTTGTGGAACATTCCAGTCCAGCGTACTTGCTGCCGCCCTTAGCTTGAATGCGTCGGTCCGCCAGAAGTTTCGACGGTGTGCGCTCCGGGCTCGGATAGCTAGACGTTTAGTCCATAAGAAGGAGATTGTACAATGGTCGCTTTTACCTATGGGCGGTAGAAGGGTCAATTCTGAGACATCTGACAGAGCCGGAGTGAGCACAAGATCAAGAGTGTGCGGAGTCTGGCCGGGAAGAAGCCGAGTGGGCGATGTTATATGCTGGGAGAGATTCGTTTTGAGGACAGTTTCAAGGAGGCTGGCGTCAAAGGACTCGGGTGGAAGGCGGCAGTGTAGTAGGTCCCAATTGACATCCGGGGCATTGAAGTCACCCACAATAAGACAATCTCTGCGGTTTCCATGCGATTTGATAAAGTCTAGCACAGAGGCGCCATGTCCCCACGGGGCTTTGTAGACAACGCCAACCATAAGAGATTTGAAGCCATCATTGATCCTACACCAGAGCAGCTCTGCGCCACCAACAGCGTCGCTGACGGCTTCTACGAGATGAACTTTAAGATCCTCTCTCCAGTAGAGAACTACGCCGCCACCAGCTCTTGCTCCAGATCGGTCAGTACGGAAAAGTTGGTATCCTGAGATGTAGATCTCAGAGTCGGAGATATCTGAAGTGAGCCAGGACTCAGTGAAGGCCAACAGGTCAGGAAGTAGCTTTGCGGTAAGAGCGTGTACCTCGTCCAATTTGTTTCGGAGGCTGCGAACGTTTGCAACCATCACCTGTAGTCCATTCTTCCTCCTTGTTTTTAAGTCCCGGGGAGGACGAACAGTGGCTTCCAGCGGGACCTCTGTACTTGCTGCACTACCTGAAAATCCACTATGTGCAAGTTGGTCTCGCCATTTGCTCTACGGGTTCGTAGTTCGTTAACTGCGTTCCTCATTTTGGTTCGATCTTCTGGGGAGAGATCTCTAAGAACATAGAATTTTTCTCCCTTGAGACGTGAGGTCCGTCCGAGGATACGGCGGCACTCTTCTTCATCCTGACAGACAACTTTGAGAGGACGGGAGTTGGTGGGGTCTTCTCGCTTTCTCCCAAGGCGAAATGCAGACAAAGTTAATCCTTTTTCCCCACTATCGAATAGAAGAGAGACCATGTTCTTGATCGTCCTGTATTCTTTCTGCTGGTGTCTCCCTATTAGACTCCGGAGTATTTACGATGATTAGACACCGTTCACGGGAGGGACGCTTGTTTCCATCAGGTATAGGTGGTTTCGGTGTGCTGGGTTTAGCCTTGATCAGATCTTCCAGCTGTGTCATTCTGTCCAAAACCAATCGTAGCTGAGATGAAGTAGGCTTCGGTGCTGTTTTAGACTTCTGCATCTTTTTAGCGGTCGTTTTGCGCACTGCTGTGTTTGGGGTGACCGAAATTGTTGGTACGCCATTTCTCGCAACAGTCGCATATGTCTTCGGCTGAGGAACGCTGACCCGTCCTTCAGTCTTTGGTGCTGTCGCAGGTGTATCGGAAATGTGTCTACTCCGCCGTCGCGAGGTGCTCGCATCTGAAAGAATTGGATAGGAAGGCGTAAGCTCGTCATCTGTGGAGGCCCCAGCCTCGGCTGAGCAGGAACGCAGAGGGAGAGCCGGGCGATCAGGGGAAGGGTGGTTATTGCTCCCTGCAGTTCGGCACGTGTCACACTGAAAGCTGATAACCGGGGAGGTACACAGCTGAAGCTCATGGTACAGTCCTGCGCTGATGCCACAACAAGCGATGTGCAGCCATCCGTTACAAAAAGAGCATTGGACAGCTTTGGAACGAGATGTGACGCCCTTGCTGCAGGACACGCATTTAGAAGACATTATTCACGTTTTTCAATCGAATCACCAGTCTTTTGGGGAAGTTTAGGAAATCTGTCCTGTAAAATACAGGTAGTTAGATTTGCTAGAGGTTGCTAGCCTTGAATCCAGGAGCAGAAAGCCATCAGCTGACTTCATTGAACAAACGCACAAAACTATGACCCTATGCGATAAACGAAGAGCTGCCCAAATCCGGTCAGACCGGGTTAGGGTGCCTACGCCTGAACACAGTATGCTTAATGTGATCTGACCACAGCTTAGGACAAGGGGAAGAAGATCTCTGGCTTGGTACAACTCAAAACTCTCCTGAGAGGAAATAACTCATGTCGCGCTTTATTAGCCGCATGCCTGCTCTGTGCCGGTGGCTTGAAGTCACTCGTCACGATGATACCTAGATCGCCTGCCTCAGTCCCACATATCTGACCAATTAAGATCGGTAGCAAAATCGGTGGACCGTCAGGTGGGCTTTTCGAATTGAAAAATGATAATCCAGAAAATGAGTTGACAAGATATTTCTACTGCTGCAGACCCGACGGTGCGCTTGAGTGTCGCTGCCCCCACCTCACTCCAGTCCACGTCCCACGAAGCAATCTCGCTGTCGTCTTTGTAGATCCGTATCCTAGCTGTAGCGCGTCAGAGTGTCGCTATAGCATGTCTACATTGGAATATTGGGAGCAGTAGGGTGATCCCATCGGTTCCGAATCATCAGAAGGTAGGTGCTTGCTGACGAGAAACGCTACTTCTTCGGAGATCATCACCTTTGAAGTAAGAGCAGCAGGACTCTGCCATGTGCGTTAAAGCGGTGTCTAGCAACAGGTTGAAACGCTGCTCTGGCTGCAAGTCAATGATTTGCTTTTGCAGGCTATTACAATCATTTGTCACTCTGGAACCTAGGTCAGCATGTGGACGGGCGCGAATTGTCCTCGGCATAAATAATTTCTATTTTTGGTCACGTGTCGAGCTGCCTACACTGAGATGGAAGAACTGCTGCAGCTCACTTCCAAGCTCCCCTCTTAGGATGCGTCTGGTGTAGAGATCTTCGCAAAGGCGGCGATTTCCATAGAGAACGGGATAAAAGTCTTAAGTAGAAGAGTGTACGAAAGATCACAAAGCTCCCATATAGCATTTGAACAGCGTTCTACACTTTCTCTATCAGATCATGTTCAAATTTCGCTGGGGGTTAGCGGCCGGGAGACCATATTCGAGGATGGACATGCAAAGTGAACAGCGTTCTAATAATTTCGCGCAATTTCACAAACCGATCTTTGCGAAGCCGAGCTTACCTTTGGCTGCCGCGGCGTTCTGCGTGACAAAAGACGTCTTGAGATCATGCCAAACCTGAGGAGATATCCTCCAATATGTTACGCACCGAAAGGATCCCGGCCGCCAATCAGGAGAACGGCACATTTGTCATGGTTTATCAGGAGTCGCCACTCAACGGGCCAGTTATGCAGCTGGTCAAGCAAAGCTTGATGTCTGTCGGCATCCTCATGGCAAGTTATTTCAGGCCACAGTTTGAGGTTATCAGGGTAGACTGGTTAGTCAGTTTGAAGTGTCGCTGGAAGATTTTTGATGTACAGTTTAAGGAGCTTTAGTCCAAGTAGAGGGCCTTGGGGAACACCGCTGGTCACTAGAAAAGGGGCAGTCTTTGATTCACCTTCACGTGACTTGTTCGTGATGCCAGGAAGTTCGAAATCCAGGATAAGAGATTTCCGGTGACACCAACCCCCTGAAGTGTGAGTAGAATCTGTTTATGTGGCAATTAGTCAGGTGCCTTGTTGAAGCCAACGTAGGCGACAGCAGGGCGTTCCCTCTCGTCTGTTGCTTTAACCCATGGTTCTGTGGCAGTAAGCAGGTTAGTGATGCAGGACCGTGTCATGTGGAATCCTGCTATGGGGGGAGCTGGCGCATAAGCCTTCCTTATGAGTGTTAAAAGCGCGCTCGATTATCCTCCCCATGCTATCGCGGATAACAGACGTCAGACATATCCGGCGGAAGTTTGTGTGGTTCTGCCGGTCACCTTTGTATTAAGACATTACCATTCCTACTTTCCAAGCGCTAGGTAAGCGACCCTCTGCAAGTGAGAGCCGGAGTATTTGGGACATTGGGTCGGCGAGTTACGCGGCCAACGTCTTGAGGAATTGTGGGAGTAGTCCGTCAGGGCCTGGTGAGGGGTCAAAGTTCAACTCACGGATTAGTCGCACGACCATCCTGACGTTAATTTCAACTTGCCCCAGAGTTGGGGAGCACGTGGGCACGTCGTTCATGAGAAACGATGGCTCTACCGCGCAGACAGCTGAGCAATGCGAGACCAGAGAATAGCTTTCTCGTCATCGCGCTGTAGTACGGTGCATTCTCCAGGGGCAGATGGAGAGGGGATACCAACGGCCATTTTGATGTTCCGCCTTATTAGAAATGCACCTTCGGGTTTGAACAGCCAGGTATTGCTCGTATTGAGCTCGCTTCTGCCGCTTTTTCTGAGTGCACAAGTTCGGGTGAGACTGGAACGATAGAAGAATCCGTGAGTGTTCCATCTCGAGTGGATCTTTCAGCCAAGAATTGATGAAGTGCTCAGACTTCTTGATGGATCTAAAACGGAACATCAGTATCGCACTCCGGTCAACTAGTTAATGCCCATGTTTCCTGCCCTAGCAGTCCCTGCTGTGGCAGTAAAGTGAAGTAAGCAAAGGACAGGAGGAGAAATCAAAGGTACAGAATAAGGAAGTTCACTTGAAATAAGAAAATAATACCAATGCATGAAGAAAAGTAGGGTAAAGAAAATCGAAGTATGAAGATGCGAGTTAGTCAGGAAAGGGAAATGTTTCGTGTTGCCACCCAGGAGCCTCAAGTTGCCGCTCAAAGCACTTAACCGTAGATTCCATGATAACGCCTTCCGGAAGCATGTTCCAGCGCTCGATGACCCTGCGTGACAGTCGGAGTTCTGCCCTAATCCCATCGGACCGCGGTTTGTCCAACTTTAAGGAATGACCGCGTAGAACAGACAATCTAGCCGGACTGAATAGGCAAGATAAATCCGAACCAACCTTCCCAGTTAAGATACGGTAGGTTAGGACTAGGTCTCCTCTAAGCCTTCGGTAGTGCATTGAATGCACAATTTTGTCCCAGACGAGGCAGGGTGGACAAGCCTGGACGCACTATTCTAGATGAGGTCGAACGAAAGCTGAGAACAGTCTCGTAAAGATGCTGCCCATCAAGACTCCGAAAGGACATAGTATTAACCACAACATGCGGCAACTTCTGCTTGCGGCCTTTTTCCAGTTGTCGCCGGAGTGTAAAGCGGAAGTGTACGACCCTACAGCAACCTGGCTAGATTCACGGGAGAGTTCGACCCCACCGATTAAGTCCTACGCAGGAGGACAACCTCCAATTCGAAGAACGAAGCATTTGCCTGATTTATGCGCAGTAACAATAAAGTGGACCAGTCATAAAGCTTATCCAAGGCTCGCTGAATAGCTTCGGAACCCCAAGGAACATCGACAATGTTCCACAGCTTCAGGTCATCAGCAAATAGCAGTGATGGTACTTCAAGCTCCGCGGGTAGGTCATTCACATAGATAGAGAACAGCAGCGGTCCAAGGACGGAGCCCTGCGGCACGCCACGGAGGGCAGATTGCCTAAACGATAGGTCCCGGCCTACCCTTACACACTGTTCTCTACCATCCAAAAAGGCAATCACCCAGATACCCCCGTAGAAGGTCGGCTTTCGCACGAGCCTCAAATGGGGTACCTTGTCCAATGCCTTCGAAAAGTCGACGGAAAGCACGTCCAGCGCGTGGCCGTTATCCACTGCATCCGCCCAACTTTCGCGAGCTACTAGTAGATTCGTCAGACATGAAAAGCCCTTCCGGAATCCGTGTTGTACATTGCTAAGTGGGTTTAACCTACTCAGATGACTCTCCAATGAATCTCTCACCAGTTTCTCGAGAAGTTTGACTACACTCGTCAGACTAACTGGCCTGTAATTTACAGGCAGACTCCTGTCCCCATTTTTGAAAATGGGACAGATGACAGCTTCCTTTCATTCGGAAGTTAGTGCACAGCTGTCAAGCGATTTCTGAAACACGATAGAAAGCGCTCCACTTA
>OX104071.1:946186-971447 GCA_944474145.2 Dicrocoelium dendriticum
GGATAAAGGAGCTGTGGTTTGCACGTCTCCCAGAGCCAATACCGGTAATGCTGTCCATTTTTATAGATACACCCCTGAAAGAATTAGCTACCAAGGCAGACGCTGCGTTCGAACGTTTTCCGCAGCAGATGACCGGTAACTCCGAAGACGTCTTCTCACTGATGAAAACCGAATCTCAGGTTTGTTCACAGTTGCTAGACCAATCTGACTCTAAAGGCGAGGAAATTGCGCTACTTCGCAGCAGTATAGCTGCACTGAAGGCTTCGAAGCAGCGGATGCCACGGTCAAATGCTGACCACGTTTTGGCTACCGTTCATTGCGGCTCGTCTGTGCCTGCCTCGAGTACGTCTCCTTTAGCACGAAAGCGCAACATTTCCCCTGCACGTTCTCAGTCAGATAATACCGAACCCGTCGAAGTAGTGTGTTGGTATCACCGCCAGTACGGTGGAAGAGCTAGACGTTGTCGGGCTCACTGCATTAGGCACGACCCAGCTGCTTCAGGGAAAACGAATAGCCCGCATAGTAGCACTACAAAGGTATCATTCAATAACTAAGCAAACCTACTGTTTTGCGTTAAGGATCGACGTTCTTCCAGCACGTTCCTCATCGATATTGGAGCGGAAATCAACGTCATCCCAGCGACCGCTACCGTCAAGCACTCAGAGCCTAGTTACAATTTAACGTGCGGCCAACGCTTCTCCGCTAGCTTCATTCGGTCAGCGCATGATGAACCTGGACCTCAATCTTCGCCGAGATTTTCAGTGTGTCTTCATGGTTGCGTCTGTACCCTTCGCAATTATCGGTATCGACTTCCTCCGACATTTTGAGTTGCTTGTTGATGCTGGTCGCCACAGACTTTTAGACGACTGTACTAAACTAGGGGTTGAAGACGTTCTTACGGACGCCCCGATAATCAGTCCTTTTCTAAATCGAAGGCTTTCTATGTTCAGCCTTCTAGGGGGGAGCTCTGCAGCGCCCAAAAAGATAGCTCTTATCTTTCATGTACAATTTATTTGTTGACCGATTGTACATTGTTCTTTCTTGTTTTAATCGTCCTTACAACCTGCTCGATACTTGACAGCCTTGTAAGTTCCCGCGCTCACGTTCGCTCTCGTCTCGCTTCATCCGTTCGCTTTTTATTGTAGCCTATCGAATACAGTCCGCTGTGTCCGACTCCAGTTGCCTTCTGATATCCGCGCTTAATTTCGCGCACCGTCTCGGACTAGTATTAACTAGTCCTACAAACTTAGCAATGAGAGTCCTACAGGACTCCTGTTTAACTGACGTCCCAATTTCGGCGACACATTTTCTCCATCTGCAGCGGCTAAATCCGCTGGAATGGAGGATATTCACAAAAGCCTTTGCATCTACTTGCAAGCGAGCTATCTGGCCCAGTGAAACGTTTGTTTCAGTTATCGCTTCGTAGCTGCTCCGTTCCCAAGGACTGGAAGGATGTTATCGTCTGCCAGATTTTCCAAAACGGCGACAAGCATCTCCCTGCCAACTATAGACCGTCGAGATTGACAAGCGTACTGGACAAAGTATTGGAGAATTGGTCAGGGATGTGCTTGAAAACCACCTGCGGGGGTTTAATCTGTTCAATCCAATTCAACACCGTTTTCGCAAGGGCCACTTCTGCATGACTAATTTGCTAGTTGCACGCGAAGGTTGGACAGACGCTTTGCATCGGGTTTACGCAATAGATGTACTGTGTATTGACTTCTCCAAGGCATTCGACACTGCACCACATTCTCGCCTCTCCTTGAAGTTTCAGTCCTATGGAATATCAGGGCGTGCACTAAAAAGGATCACCACCTATCTGGAAGGGGGCGAGGTGTGTGTTCTTGCGGGGTCTAGTCTGTCCTTCCGTCAATCAGCTTTCACTAGGGTCCCTCAGCGTTCAGTGCTTAGCCCATTGTTATTTTCTCTGTGTGCCAATGAGCTGCCCGAATGGCTGGGGGTACCATCTCTCATTTTTTCAGACGATCTAAAGTTTTGGCACAGTGTCCGACCTCGATGGACCTCAGACTGCAACGGGTCGTCGATAAACTTTGGAACTGGGCTGCACTGTGGCAGTTGCTCAAAGGTTATGCAGTGTACCATCTTACGGTTAGAGCCAAATGGCCTCCAAACGCGTTACCTGCTTGGCGGGAGTGAACTACACCATATTTTTTAACTGGTAGACCTAGGGGTCACGTTGTTTTCAGAACTTTAATCCAGTGAGAACTGGTGGAGAGCTACGTGTAGGGGTTTCAGAATGTTGTGGAGGATCCGCGGGGCATTCGGGAGCATCACGGGCGATATGTTTCTTAGGCTATTCTCAGCCTTTGTCAAGCCACACTTGGAATACTGCATCCAGGCTTGTCCACCTTGCTTAGTCAGGGACAGGATGTCAGTGGAGAGAGTGTTGAGAGTTGAAACCAAAAATGCATCATGGACTTTGGAATCTTTCTTACCCAGAACGACTACTTAAGTTGGGAATGTTCTCAATGCCTTATCGTCGCCATCGAGGCGACCTGATCTTGACTTGTCGCAGATTTACGGTAAAATCGGAGGCGATTTATCTAGGCTTTTTCAATCGGCTCGGCTTCCATCTCTCCGAGGTAACTAAATGGAGCTACACAAACTTCGATCGGATGGAGTCCAGGCGGACTTTCGTTTATCACGTCGAGTGGTGGATTCCAGGAATACATTGCCCGAGAACGTGTTATCGGCACCAACAATGAGAGTCCGAACACCAGTTTGACGCTCTTGGGTCTTCAGTACTTAACTTTCCACTTCACATCTTAGCTTATTCGCCTTCCTGAAATATTAAAGCCATTACTTTTTGGTTCTTAACGCCCTTATTGCTTTCATACTTTGCATCTTAGTTCACGTGGCCGGTGTGGCTGGGACTGCTAATGCAAGTCGCGTAGGCATCAATTGCCTGACCATGGTGTGATTCGCGCATGCTAATCTGACGCTGCTAGCTTCCAGTTATCGCGGACGAATAATACCCTGGATCAACGATGCACTACGGAAGGAACATACACGGGCATTTATCCTACCATTCCAGTCCCCCTTGAACTTCTTTGGCCCACCATCTATCATGGGCGGGGTCTGTACTCGGCCCCGATTTCTTCAATAGCTTTACCAACGACTTGTCAGCTGAACTGCAGACTGACTGCTTAATCTACACGGATGATCTGAAGCTGTGGATTGAGGTATCTAGTCTGGAAGATGCAGACAGATTTCAAGCGACGCTCGATCTGCTCCACGATTGGTTACTAAAGTGGCAGTTGCCCATTAACCGTGACAAATGCGTTGTTCTTCCAATCGGTGCTCCTGAGCCATTTGGGGCGTACCCTATCGGGGGTTTATTGCTCGGAAATGTCAACCAGGAGAGGAATCTTGGGGGTGCTTGTGTCTCCTTATCTCAACTCAATCGAGGTCACTCGGAAGCGGGTCGCTACTACCTACCGAATGCTTTACGCCTTACGAAGAGCCTTCTCACGTCTGACCCCAGCACTCTTCAGACTATTGTTTGCTTCGCATTTGCGCTCGGTTCTGGAGTACAGAGTGCCTGCTGCGTATCCTCTCACCAAGTTTGACATAATCGAAAAAGTCCAATGGCGTGTATCCAAACCTGTTCCAGAGTTGCGTGACTTCTCTTATCCGCTACGGCTTTAGCGGTTGCACCTGTTCTCTTTGGATTAGCGTCATCGCCGAGATGATATTCACTCGACGTATTCTAAGAGGAGCTGGGGAGTGAGCTACAACCGTTCTTTCGTCTCAGCACAAAGTGTGCAACTCGAGGCCACCTGTGAGAACTTCAAAACGCGGCGACTTCGTGTGCGGCCCGAGCTGGCCCTACCCACCCAGGTAGTGAATGAATGGAACAGCTTGTCGGAGGCCATTATCGATGCGGAGACAGAGGAACGTTCCAAACGACTGTTGGATTCCCACTCTTTGAGTGCTCAGGAATTTTGCTGCCTCCAATACAACCGCAGCGGTCCTCCGCAGAACCACGTTGCGCATCATCATTATCATTATATACGTTAGCTAGAGGTGGGAAGCACCTCAGCTACTGTGTCGCAAACTTGTTCTACAACGATCCCATCAACCCTCGCAAAGATCGGTAGGTGACGGAGCTGACAAAGGAACTCCCTTCTGCGCTCTGCCAACCAATGAACCATCCATCTATTCGCCACGCGTTCGGTGTGCTATCGGCAGCTGTGACAGTACCATCTAGCTAACCACGAGATGTGACACAAGCGCACCATCAGTCAAGCTCCGACACTTAGTAGGTGGTCTTCCAGCCGCCCACGAAATATCTAATTTGCCTTTCAGCCCCCACCTCGGTCTAATGCGACCAACGTACACAGAACTCATCGGAACCCTTAACTGTACGCATATTACACTCCGGTCTTCACCGAGTCAGCGCTACGATTTCTGGGCGCGTAGGTCGCGATGACAAACAAGAACAGTTTATCCCCACGCCCAGCATGGCTTCCGGAGTGCACGCTAGTGTGCTTCCAACCTGCTTGTTGCCAGGGAAAAATGGGATAAATCCTTGGATGCCGGCAATCGCCTGGACGTCATCTTTGTCAACTTCAGCAAAGCATTGATAAAGTCCCGCACGAGCCGCTTCTCCTTATACTTCGGGAAATTGGTGTTTCTGGGGATATTCTCACTTGGATCGCCAATTTTTTTAGTGGCCGGTGTATGCGTTTAAGGTAAATGAAACTTACTCCGAGCCCTTCCCGATGACCAGTGGAGTTTCGCAAGGCTCGGCCCTGAGTTGTTTAAAGTATTCGTCGACGACCTCGCATCAGAGCTCCGAACGGATTGCTTACTATAAGCCAACGAGTTAAAGCTGTGGTTAGAGATGTTCGAACTCGACGATGCTGATCGACTGCAAACGATACTAGACCGGCCGCACAGCTGGGCACTGGAGTGGCAGTTGCCCATCAATTATGCTAAGTGCTCTGTCCTCCCTACTGGTGCTTCGTACCTCTTTGGGAATTATCACCTTGTTGGTTTCTTGCTCAGGAACACTGGTTGTGCGAAGGACCTTGGTATGCTTGTGTCTCCTGAGTTGCACACAACCCAGGACAACTTGAGGGTAGCGGCTGCTAATAGTTCTGTTCCATAAGGGGATCTTTTTCCTGCATGACTCCTGAGATCTTCAGACTTCTTTTTCCCATGTGCGCCCTATTCTCGAATATGGTTCACCTGCGATTTATCCTCTGACAACGACCGAACGCGTTCTCATAGAGAAGGTCCAACGGCGAGGATCGAAATCGATCTGAACGATCCGGAATTTGTCCGACACCCAATGATTTCGAACAATGAACATATTTTCCTTAGATTACCTTCGTCGTGGCGATCTGATCTACACCAGATGCACACTGTGTGGGATGATGGGAAATGAACTGAAGAATTATTTTCAACTCAGGGTTGATAGTTCAGCACAGGGTCACTCCTGGGGATTGTTTAAGCCGAGGAGGCTCCGTGCCCATTCCGTTGTCACCTTATCCACCCGTGCGGTGAAGAACTGGAACAATTTACCTGAGTCAGTCGTCAGCGCAGTGTATGAGGAAACTTCTAAACGACTGTTGGACTCCTTTCTGCTGCGTAAGCAAGCATCGTGTTGTTTCCGCTGCGCTCGTGATGGTCCCCTGTGGAACGACCTTTCGCAAAGATCCGTAATATCTCTGCTTTGAACGGAAAGTGAGGGAGATGACACAGGATCTCCTGCTCTCTACCATTCCAATGAACTCCAACTTCGAGGCTCTGAATGAGCCAGCCAATCTGACAGCGCACATCCTGTTGTGTCGGCCGGTAGCCGAGTAGTCTGCACGTCTAGCTTGCAATCATAGGATTGCCGGTTCGAATCCTGGTAGGGGTGGGCGTCCTCGCCGTATACTCAGCGTGCACGCGACTGGTGGTAGTTGCGCGGCAGAGAAGCGCCTTTAACGAGTACAGCCGACACTATTATTATTATTATTATTATTATTATTATTATTATTATTATTGTTATTATCACCCAGCACTAGTTGCCTTGGTTCGGTCACCTACTGCGCATGCCGGCCCACCGCCTTCCACGTCGCGCATTATTTACACTTCATGGACGCGAATGGAAAAAGAGCCGCGATGGACAACCGATGACCTGGAAAAGGAGTATGAAGATCCTAACTTCGTGTCTAGCGTCAGTTCGATCTGTGCGTCTTCCAGGCCGGGGACCACGTGAAGCAGATTCCCAATGGTTGAAAGTCTTGGAGTATATGGCCCGCAATAGGAGTCAGTGGCGTCAATGCTGTTCTACGATCTTTCCATCCTGTACTTTTTAATGTTAAAGTAAACATGCAAACAAAAGAACTCAAAACGGCGTGTGTGAAACTTTAAAAAACAGTTTTCTTACGTTTTACTCTCTCTCCTCGAACATTATGTTCTCCTTTCTTGACCACCATGGTTCGGATGGCACATTTATCTGTTTCATCATTCATTATACACGTTAGCTAAAAGTGGGAAACCTCTCAACTAGTGTGCCGCAATATTTGTTTACAGAGTTTTGCATATATATATATATATATATATATATATATATATATATATAATCATTATTATTACATCTTGCTATTCATTGGGAGCCAATCGATCAAGGCCGAATCAGCCTTGGGGCTAAGAGCAATGCCCACACCAGCTTGGCCAGTATTTGAAGCCGCGTCATCTCCGGACATGCAAAACGAGAAAATTCCGCCAGTGCCGCATGTTGGGGATCACAGAATAATTACAGAACCCAAATCCTGCAAGCTCAGTGGAGCCCAATCCTTCTTACCGGACCCAAAGCCTTAATCTTGAATTGCGTGTGATACTTGCGAACGTGCGCATTCTCACAAACAAGCTAGATGGGATTCAACTTCTTATTTCAGAGCAGCGACCGGATCTGATGGCGTTCACAGAGACCTGGCTATCATCAGAGATGTCGGACTCAGAGGCTCAACTTCCAGGTTATCAGCTCTTTCGATATGATCGCTCCAGAGGAGCTCTGGAGGTAGAGTAATCCTCTATTCCAAATCCAACCTCAAAGTCAGCGTTTTTAAAACGGACTGCAACAGTGATGATCAGCCGGTGACTGACATTATTGCCAATACGAGTCCACTTACTCGTCATATCCGTTTTGCTATGCCTGCGAAATTTCTGCTACGCACAGCGCGTGTTGGCCAGAGTGCCTACCTATCTATTACCCGCGACATGCATGCGGCCTGTGGTTGTCTCCTCCAGTTGTAGGAACGGGGGGTTCTGTAAACATAACGGTACTAGGCTCAATGAGTGGTGAATATCAAGGGCTACGGTCTGGCCACCACTCTGATGTTGTGTAAAAAGTCCAGTTTGTCTGAGATAAATTTAAGTCCTACCTCACAGACGTCTCTGCTCCCTTCATCACAGTCACAAGGAGGAGGCACGAGCACAGCCGCCCTCGATAGATTCCACAGGCAGGCAACTACACACAAAGTGGTCTAAATGCTGGCGGACGTACCGAGAGGCTTCGTCCACTGATACTTATGACATGTACCGTAAGGCTAGAAATAGGTATAAGCAGCACCTAAGGAATGCTCGGCTCAATTTCGAGAAAGGGTTAGCAGACGGAGCTTCGGAGAATCCAAAAAGATTCTTCGCATATGTCAATTCCAGTATTGATGCGTGATGACGGTACTCATGCGCATACGGACTATGACAAGGCCTGTGTACTTAGTAGGCAATGTGCAGCAGCGTTTGTAAGGGAAACCTCTGACAGGCCTTGTGCTGATTTGCAGGATCACATCATTTATTGTAGCGAAGACGGATGTTCTTAGACTGTTACAAGGGCTGAACCTTTCTTAAGCCTATGGGCCTGATTTAACTCACCCGAAATTGTTGCATGGGTTGGCTGCGGAACTAAGTGGACCGCTCGCTATCGTGTTTCAGAAATCGCTTGACAGCTGTGCATGACCTTCCGAGTTGAAGGAAGCTGTCATCTGTCCCATCTTCAAAAATGGGAACAGGGATCTGCCTGCAAATTACAGGCCAGTTAGTCTGAGTGTAGTAGTCAAACTCCTCGAGAAACTGGTGAGAGATTCATTGGAGAGTCATTTGAGTGGATTTAGTCTACTTAACAATATACAACACAGATTCTGGAAGGGGTTTTCGTGTCTGAAGAATCTATTGGTGGCTCGCGAAAGTTGGGCAGATGCGGTGGACAACAGCCATGCACTGGACATGCTTTTCGTCGACATGGCACCACATTTGAGGCTCGCGCAAAAGCCGATCTACGGGGTATCTGGCCGCGCCCTTCATTGGATGATTGCCTTCCTTTGCATGGTAGAGAAGTGTGTACGGGTAAGCCGTGGCCTATCGTTTAGGCACTCTGTCCTCAGTAGCGTGCCGCAGGGCTCGGTCGTTGGGCCGCTGCTTTTCTCTATCTGTGTAGTTGACCTACCTGCGGAGCTTGAAGTATCATCGCTGCTATTTGCCGATGACCTGAAGCTGTGGAACATTGTCGATGTCCCTGGGGTTTCCGAAGCTATTCAGCGCGCCTCAGATAACCTTTGGGATTGGACTACTTTATGGTTACTGCCCATAAATCAAGCAAAGTGCTCTGTTCTTCGAATTGGAGGAGGTTGTCCTCCTGCGAGGTACTTGGTCGGTGGGGACGAAATACCCCGTGTAACTAGTCTGGGTGAGCAAGGCCTCCTACACTCTTCGACTGTACACTCCGGCGGCAACTGGAAGAATACTGCAACCAGGGGTTTCCCCATGTTGTGGTTAATATGACATTCATTCGGAGGCTTGACGGGCGGCATCTTTACGAGACTGTTCTCGGCTTTCGTTCGGTCTCATCTGGAATACTGCGTCCAGGCTTGTTCGCCCTGTCTCGTCCGAGACAAAATGGAGCTAGTGTGGGTTTTACGGGTGGGTACGAGGTTAGCTGGGAGTTCACTAGGACGGACATACCCTGAGCGTCTACTCAGTTCGGGAATGCTTTCAATGCACTACCGAAGGATTAGAGGAGACCTACTCCTAACCTACCGTATCTTAACTGGGAAGGTTGGTCCAGATTTATCTTGGCTATTCAGTCCCGCTAGATTGTCTGTTCTACGCGGTCATTCCTTGAAGCTGGACAAACCGCGGTCCGATCGGATTAGGGCGGAAATCCGGCTGTCACGCAGTCATCGAGCACTGGAGCATGCTTCCGGGAAGTGTTATCAGGATATCTAGGCTTAAGGGCTTTAAGTAGTGACCTGACGCTCTTGGGTGGCAACACGAAACCTTTTCCTTTTCCCGAGTAACTCGCATCTTCATACTTCGATTTTCTTTTCTTCATGCATTGTATTATTTTCTTATTTCAAGTGTACCTCCTTATTCTGCACCTTCGATTTCTCCTCCTATCCTTTGCCTACTTCATGTGACTGACAGCAGGGACTGCTAGGGCAGGAAAAGTGGGCATTAACTGGTTGGCCATGGTGCGCTACGGGTGTTCCGTTTTTGATCCATCAATAACCCTGCACTTCATCAATTCCTAGCTCAACAATCTACGCAAGATGGAACACTCACGAGATTCTCCTATAGTTCCAGTCCCACCCGAACTTGAACTTCATACGTCAGAAGTACTATGGTGCGGAATTCGCGACGGCTTCCAGTCACTTCCAGTCTACAGATCCCAACAACATCCGGCTCCTACTCCCTACACTCAGTGAGAAATAATGCGAGGTGCACGGGCCGTCTCATGGGTGATTTCAATGTACGGCATCAACTGGCACCTCCTTCATAGTGACCCCACGGAGTCCTTTGGAGCTCGTCTACTAGACGTCGTCCTCGAATGTAACCTCACGCAGCAAGTTTTATACCAACACAGATGCTTCCAGGCCAGACACCTCACATTCCAGATCTGGTGCTCACTCTCGCCCTATCTGACGTCTTTGATCTAATGATCCTCCATCAGCTGGACAAGAGCGACCAATCTGTCATCTCATTCCAGTGGACACCATGCCTTAAAATTAATGACCAGCGGTCACGTCGTCACAACTTTTGGCGAGCCGACCAGTCCAAACTTAAACCATCGGCAAGCACCCTGGATTGGAATATTCCGTAGTCTTTGGACCTCGACGCTGCATGGCAGCTACTATGATCCAAGATGGTGCTGCTTATCGAACAAAACGTTCCAAGCTGCAAAGCCAGGCCTTACTCCAACGGCCCATCATCATCATCAACAGCAGTACATCAGCCATTTGAACTGATGCTTCGCTGCCATACAACCATGAGGACCTATGAAATAAAAAACAAAAAGAGAGAGAGAAGGGGGGCTTACCAGAAAACCTCGTTGCCCTAAGCAGACATTCAGGACCAAGGCGCGTACACCTAGTGTGGACAACATACCGTCACAAACAGCTGGCTATCGTGCAAAGATAAGGCGACATCGGCAAAACAGCTTCCTTGCGGTTTTCACTGCCATGCGTCATAATCAGCCGTTACCCTGCAGATAACTCAGCACCAAACACACTTTAAACAGGCAATCCGATTAGGAGACGGCAGCAGACGCGCCACTGGTGTCTACTGCGAACCATGTTCTGTAAAGTCTCGAGCCAAGCACAAGGTGAGTCACGTGGACTCCAGCCCGGAAGGCGAGACGGACCAACGGCACCCAGTTTGGTTGTCAGTGACTTCATTTCCCGCTGCCAAGTCAACTTCTGTCCACCTCGAGCCTTGCGCCGCCCTACATCTGGCAGACTAAACAAGGTCCTCCTAGGTAAGAGGTGACCAGGCATACGTAGCACGTGTCCGAGCCAACGTAACTTATTCAGTGCTATCTGTTGTTCTAGGGTATTAGCATGATTATCACTACCTAGTACTCGCCTACGCACATCGTTGGGGATACGCTGGTGCCATCCGACACCAGCAATGCTTCGCAAACAACGATGATCAAAGACTTGAAGGCGCCTCAGATCTTCAGACCGAAGGGGCCAAGTTTCACTACCATAAAGCAGAACGGCCCTCACTGTGGCCTTGTATACACGGCCTTTCAGACGGAGGGAAACTCCCTTCTGTCGCCAAAGATGCCGCAGGTTCAAGAACGCAGCTCTGGCTTTTGTAATGCATGAGCTGACGTCGGTTTCTATGCGCCTATCATTGCTGATGCAGCTGCCAAGATAAGTGAATTGATCAACCACCTCGAGTTCCTCGTTAGCAAGTGTCAAGGGGTCATCAAGTGGCTAGTGGTCCTGAAGCAACACTTTGCACTTTGAAGGTGCGAAGTGCATACCAACTAATGGGACCACTCTGGACAGGCTATTCAGGGTTGATTGGGCCGCCCCAACATCGTGGAAAGCAAGACGATATCGTCCACATAAACAAAATCAACTAACCTTTCTCCAGGCAGCACTTCAAGGCTTACATCGTGAGATTCCGCAAGGAAACACTCCATGATAGAATCCACGATGAAATTGAACAAAAACGGGGAAATCGGACAACCCTGACGAACGCCACTTGTGGTCGGAAAGCTAGCCGATAGGACACCGTAGACCCTGACGCGGCCTGTAGTGTTCGAGTATAGAGCACGAAGGATGTTCACATATTTCGTGGGAACACCTTTCCGCGCAAGTATTTCGAACAGAATCGATTGATCGACTGAATCGAACGCACTCTTGAAATCGAGGAACACAGCTATTGTCGGTCTGCGGTATGCGTGGTGCTGCTCTAGCACCTGCCGCAAAGTGAATATATGGTCTATACAGCCACGTCCTGGGCGGAAACCGGCCTGCTCTTCCCTAATCCGAGATTCCCGTTCCGCAGTGAGGCGACGAACGATAATCGAGGCCAATAATTTTGTCACAACTGGCGTTAAGCTAATACCCCTGTGGTTCGCACAGTCTGTGCGACTGCCCTTCTTGTATATTGCATTTATAATCAATTCGCTCCAATTAGCCGGGACACTCTCTTCGTTTCAGATACGTTCGAATAGGGAGGTTAGTGCCCTGCAGAGGACCTCACCTCCATCCTTAAATAGTGCAGGTGGGAGGGAATCCGGACCAGCGTCACGAAAACGATTGAGGGCTGTGATCACGTTTCGGACCTCGGCCTCCGACGGAGGCTCTAAACTATCGGTCCATGGCTCGTCCTGCATCACCTGAGTAGGAAGAGGTCCGGGAGCAGGGGGCCAGCTGAACTGATCTTCCAAGTGTTTCGCCCAACGAGCCATACGGCGCTCCTTATTGTGTATCAGCGCACCCGCGCTGTCTCTGATTGTCTCACTGACGCCTGGTTTTCTGGGACCGATGGTGCGGATTAGCTGGAAGAGCTTGCGGTAATTGCCTACTGATCCTGCCTGCTCCATTTCTTGAGCCCGACTGGTCCACCAGGCTTCCTTGTCAGCACACAGGCTCCGCTTTTGTTCACGCCTAATAGCCCGTTTGGTCACATTGTGTTCAGAGCCAGCCGGGAGGTGTCTTCTAGATTCCAACAGGCTCACCGACCTCTCGGATATCCAGTGACTGGTGCGGTGACGATGAATAATGCCACAAGCAGATGCTCCTGCGTCGTGCATGGAGGCCGAGATCCTATTCCACTGAAGCTCAGTGTCATTGGGACAAGACAGCGAAAGTTCGGTACGCAGTGCGTCTTGATAGGCTTGCCTGACCGATTGCTGCGACAATTTCTCCGTTGCCAATCGGGGGAGACGCTTGGTACGTCTTCCGGTAAAGTTCATGGGGAAACGACAGCGCACCAAGGCATGATCAGAGTCGACACAGGTACTCCAGTATGAGCGGCAATCCATGATAGAACCACACCATCTGTAGCTTATGGCTATGTGATCATTTTGGGTCCATCGCTGGCCAGCTACAGGAGGACGCCAAGCGGCACTTCGGCTCCCACTGTGTCTAAAAGCAGTGCTACTAAGAAACAACTGGCGCTCGGCGCACAGTTGCAGCAGACGCTCACCGTTGTCGGTCCGTTCAGAATTAAGCCCATAATTACCACCCAGCTGAGCTTCTGAAGAGCTCAGACACCCTGCTTGTGCGTTCATATCTTGTATAACTACTATAATATCTGAACTAGTAACACTGCGTAGTAGCGCGTTCAGTTCGTGATAGAAAGTGTCCTTGACTGCATTAGAACTGCAGTCGGTGGGAGCATAAACGGAAATCACAAACAAACAACGTTTTGTACTACTTCGCGAATTCACCTTAGCTGATGTCGTCAAACGGGCTGCACATAAACGGCTGTTCACCGGAATCCAATCAACCAACGATGACTCAGCCTTGGAGCTGAGAATGATACCTACACCAGCTTGATCCGTGAGTGCCGCATCGGCGTCTCCGGATGCGTGCAACCAATAACGAGAGGATAAGCCGGGTGCAGTCAATTCAATAACCCCGTTAGGGTCATTGACTCTAGTTTCGGACACACAACACACATCAACACCCAGTGTGTCCAAGGTGCGTGCGAGTGCAGCCGGCTGACCTGTTTGTCTCAGAGTGCGGACGTTGAAAGTCGCCATTGAAACGGGACAGCGTGGCCTTATAAGGGACTTTTGCCGATAGGTGCTGTGGGATGGTGGCTGCAGATGGTTCTACTCCAGTAGCACTTCGGTTGCTGTCAATTAAGCTGGGAATTATAGAAGGAAGGTTAGTAATGGGGGTGGGGGTGAGAGTAAGAGAAACAGGTGGAAAAGAAAGAAGGAAAGCGCCAGCAGTAGCATGTTTTCGCTTATCCGCCTTGCTGTATGCATCAGATAAGGCGACCCTTGATAATCTGCGCGACGGCCGATGCAGGATGAAGTTTATGTTCGAAGAAAATGTCATGGTTGTATGTGGGCTGAGACACTGCCAGGGCGCCCAGACCTAGACAGGAGGAAGATTAGGGTCCTCATCCAAAGCCTTTGGCTCAAAAGCCTGTCCGCAAGGCCCCGGGGAGGTGGCAATGATTTTGTTTTACAGAAATGGGCGCCATCCCATTTCAAACCCCCAACCTGGAGGACCAGGAGACTGAGTTTGTCTGACCTCTCACCATTGCCCAACTTGGTAGGAGTAGCTCTCAAGGTGCCCGGAGGCATCACCCAGTATAGCTCAATGGGTCAATGAGGTACGCAAATTGTCGCACTACGTGAAGATCCAGTCTCATTACGACGGATCAAAGGCCCTCCTTGGATTGATAGATTAATCAGATTCTTAATGAAAAAATGACGGAAACTGTGGAATCATTACAAGTCCACACAACTAGCGTAGCGCTACTTAGCGTAAAAGATTGTAAGGATCCTTTGCACCCTGAAACTGCGCAACAAGCGGCTCCAGGACGAACACAGCCTGGCCAAGGAATATCTAACTTCTCCCTAAAAACGTTTCTCATACCTGAAAAGAAATGTCAAGGCGGATATGGGGATCCCCACGCTGCTCTCCTAGGAAGGCACTGTGCTTCACTAGGACGAGGAAAAGTCCAACCTATTAGCTCCGTAGTACTCTTCCGTCTTTTCACTGGAGCCCCCTCTGCACAGGAACTCCGCTTGCACACTGTCGCTCTTGAGATCGAATCGATCAACCCTGAGGTGGTAATGAAGGTCCTTCTCGAACTAGATCTGAACTCCTCTCCTGGCCCAGATGAGAAAAAGGAAAATAAATACAAGTTGCATGCCAGCTGAGCTACCAGCAACGGATATTCATTATTCCGGTAAGCGACCAGCCGGTTACTAGGCAAAAAGAAAATTATTATGTAAAATTATGTTACGCTACGAAATGAGACCGTGGTTGGAGGGGAGGCTAAAACGGATGGGGAAGGACAAAGAAACTCACAGCACGAACGCCACTGAGGTCGACTCCTTGCCATGTCAGCAAGTGTATCCAGCCAAACGCGTTCATCGTCTTTTGGACCCTATCCAGGGAGCCGCGACGCTCCAACCGATGTCAGCTCAGAAGTGAGGGCCTTCATTCCTCTGATCTAAGTCATCGCTTGGCCACCCCTCCTCTTCTTCCATCCACACCCCGGGCGCGCAAATAACGCACATCGCTGGAGTCGGTGGGCTGACATGCGCAACACGTGGCCGAGCCATCGGAGCCTGGTGCGTGAAACGACGGTGCTGAGCGGTTCCGTTGCTTTTTCTGTGCCGTAAACAAGGCGTCGAACACGCTCGTTACTCACGCGGTGTTCCCATCACATGTGAGCCAATCTGCGAAGGCACCAATGGTCGAACGTAAGTAGCCTCTTTATGTCTGCTGATCTTAGGGGCCAGGTTTCGCAACCGCACAGTAAGCCCGAACGTACCGCTGCATTGTACACTCTATCCTTCAGGGCGAGAGTGATATCGTGCCGGCGCCATAAGTGGCGAAGGTTAGCAAAAGGACTTCGAGCTTTTGATATACGGTTCCTGATCTCCTCTTTGATCCCAAGGGCGCTAGTACAACTTCCCAGGTAGTTGAATTTCCGAACGACTTCTAGCAGAACCCCCCCCCCCACGGGTCAGCGCAGGAGGCGATCCTTGCTATTCTTGGAGGAACACTTCGCACTTCGATAGTGCAAAGCCCGAAGCGGCTGACGGCCTGTGCTAATCTGTTCAGCACGACTTGGCACATCTGCGAGCTGTCACAGGTGAAGGGCAATGTCGTCTGCATACTCCAAGTCAAAAGTCGTTCTCCTGGGAGTACCTCCACACCTCCCAAGTCGTGTCCTGTAAATGCCATCTCCATGACTTCGTCAATGGCGAAGTTGAAGAGGAACGGTAACAACGGGCATCCTTGTCTCACACCGCTGGAGATATTGAAGGTTGGTGACAACTTGCCGTAAGCCCTCACTTTGTCTGAGCTACGCGCATATAATGCCCGGATAATATTTACATGTTTCTCGGGCACACCTTTCCTGTGTAGACAATTCCAAAGAGCACATCGATCAACCGAATCGAAAGCACCTCTGATGTCGAGGAAGATGACTACGATGGGCCACCAATATGTTTGACGGTGCTCCAACAACGGACGTAAGGTGAAGATGTCGATGCAGCCACGACCACGACGAAACCCGGCTTGCTCCTCACGAATCTGGCTTTCACGAGCGCCAGTCAGTCTGTGAAGGAATACAGAGGCAAGTAATTTGGAGGCGATGGAGATCAGACTGATTCCTCTATGGTTGCCGCATTCCGAAAGCCAGCCCATTTGAAGATGGGAACGATAACGAAGCGGCTCCAGTCGGTTGGGACAGTCTCCTGCTCCCACAGTTTCACTAGTAATTCATGTAAATCATCAACAAGAGCAGAGCCTCCGGATTTGAAGAGGGCTACATGAAGATCATCTGGTCCCGCGGATTTGTTCAATTTCAACAGTCCGATCTCACGTTTGACTTCTGAGCGAGAGGTTGGATCCAAAGGGACAGCCCACGGATCAGGGTGATCACTGGCCGGTGAAGAATCGAACAATTCTGGCCGATTAAATTGCTTTTCAAAATACTCAGCCCAACGCTCCCAACGCTTTTGCAAATTGTGGATAGGCTGTCCGCTCGCGTCACGTATAGTTTCACTAACACCAGGTCTCCTGCTGCCCGTTTCCCGTATCAGACGGAATAACTTACGATGGTTGCCAAGGGCAGCGGCCACTTCCATCTCTGACGCACGATGAGACCACCAAGATTCGCGGTCTCTTGTCAGGCTAGCACGGAGTCTTGCCTGCAGCTTTTTGCGAGTTTCATTGTGTTCACTTCCAGCCGGGATATGCCGGCAAGCGTCTATAAGTTCCAGAGACCACGAAGAGATCCAATGTCCATGTTGGCTATTAGACATACCACATAAGGATTTGCCTGCTGCTAGTAAGGTCTGGTGAAAATGTGACCAGTGACCTTCAATTGTCTCCAGTGAGCGCTTACTCAACTCGCATATCAGCGTACTTCGATACGCATTCAGAACACCTGGCTTTGTCAATTGGCTGGTGTCAGTGCGCTCACAGCGTCGTTGTGGGCATCCGCCAAAACGCATTCGTATGTCAGCACATACAAGTGCATGATCGGTGTCCACACATGTGCTCCAAATCGAGCGACAGTTCTGGATGCAGCCTCTCCAACGGTAACTGAATGCAACGTGATCGGTTTGAGTCCATGACTGGTTCGAGACTGGTGGATGCCAAGTCACCCTCCGGCGAGTGCTGTGTCGGAATTTAGTGCTCGCAAGAAATAAGCGGGCATCTTCACACAAATGAAGTAAGCGCTCACCGTTATCATTACGGAAGCCTACACCGTGCTGACCGCCCAGATGCATTTCATCAGTGGACAACTTTCCAACTTGTGCGTTCAGATTCCCCGCCTGCACAACTGTGTCCGTGCTCCTTCTGTGGCGAAGGAACTGGATCAGTTGGTGGTAGAAGCCGTTCTTTACCGAATCATCGCTAGTTTGTGGGCGCGTAGGCAGCGATGATGAATAGACACCTATTAGTCCCGCGTGACTTCGAATCTTTGAACAAGCCAGCCAATGGGACCGCACACATCCGGCTACTGATTGGAATCCAATCAATCAGCGTAGCTTCAACCCGGGGACTCAGGGCAATGCCAACACTAGCTTGGCCGGTGCTCGAAGCTGCATCGTCACCGGATAGGCGCAATGAGAAAATACTGCTTGCGTCACATGAAGGGGATCACAGAGTGAGCACAGAGCCCGAGTCTTGCAGGCGGGTCTCCGATAAGCAGCAGATATCGATCGAGAGGGTCTCCAATGTTCGGGCAAGTTCTGCTTGTTGACCGATCTGAAGCAGTGTGCGTACATTGAGGCATGCCAATCTGAAGGAGGATCGAGGGCTCCAAATGGAAGCCGGTGAACTGGAATGGACCGCTTGGTTGGACATGAGCTTTTCGACAGGAGAGGAGTGACGCTCCGTTTTAGCATGTGGGTTGAAATTAGAAGATAAATGCATAGCAAAACATGTTGGGGAGCGCCAAGAATCGGGGGTAGAAAACTAGGGGGGGGGGGTAAAAGTGAAGTTGGAACAAAACGATGAGGGTGAAAAAGCGTAGGAAGGGGAATAAGAAGACGGGAAGACTTGAGCAGTAGCATTCAAACCCCTATCCACCCTGCTCGATGCAGCAGATAGGGCTCCGTTGATTATTCTCTGAGGTGGCCAGAGCATCAGAAATTTGTTTGAAGAGAGATTCATTGTATTGCATGAGCAGGATACTGTCAGGTTGCCCAGGCCTAGACAGGAGAACGATTAGGGTTCTCAACCGAAGCCTTTGGTTCAAAAACCTTACCGCAAGGCAGCGGGTTTAGCGTTGGGCTACAAGGAGTCCGCTTTAAGGAATAAGGTGCCACCCTCATTCCAACCCCCTACCTGGAGGACCAGGAGGCTGAGTTTGTCTGGCCTCTAACCACTGACCAATCTTTTATGAGTGACTCTGAAGGTGCAAAAGTACCACCCAGGGTAGCTGAATAATATGTGTGCCAGCTGTACGCCGTAACGGCGCTTCGCTGCCGCGCGACCACCACCAGTCACGCGCGGGCTGAGTATACCGCGAGGATGCCCACCTCTACGCGGATTCGAACCGGTGACCTTATGGTTGCAAACCAAACGTGCAGACAACTCGGCCACCGGCCGACTATATCACTGAGGCACACAGACTATCGCACCACGGTAAGGCCCAGCCTCATAGCGATGGTGAACAGTAGGTAGTCTGTCTCCGTTGTCTGGTCGGCTGTTACCGAGCCCAAAACTACCTCCAAGATGGGGCTTGTTTATTGGTGGGCGGCCCACTCGTGCGTTAAAATCTCCGGCAAGAATGGAAATGTCAGATTTTTTTAGCGGAACGCAGAAGCCCATGTAGCTGTTGGTAAAAGCAATCCTTGACTGCATCCGGATTGCAGTCTGTAGGTGCGTAGGCGGAGATGGTAAACAAGACACGCGTACCATCTCGACGCTTACTTAACTTACACGAACCTACTAGTCTGACTGCACATAGCCGACTGTTGTCTGGGACTCAGTCAAGCAAAATGACTTCACACCTGTCACTCAATGCAACCCCGACACCAGCTTGGCCAAAGGTGACGGCCTCTGGGTCTCCGGAAAGGCGCAAGTGGTATTTGACATCAGTGTTTGCCGGAGATGTCATTCTGATTACGATACTGGCGTCTTGCAACCTGGTTTCTGAAAGGCGACAAATGTCCCCTGAGGGTCTCAAGGGTGCGGGCCAGACATGCTTGTCGTCCGATCTGCATCAGAGTGCGTACATTGAACGTTGCAAGGCCGAATGGAGAACTAGGACGGAGGAAAATTTAAGCTTCGGCTGTGTGTGAAGATGTGACCACCGGGCAACGAACACCAAACGTTCGGCTCAGAACTGGATCAGATGCGACCAGTGAGCTGTTGTTGACGGTGACCGCGGAAGACATGGGCGCAGTTGAGGAACTTGACGTGTGACGATTTGTGAGCGAATGTTGAGCAGTAGAGATAGTGAGGCCAGTAGACAGCAAGAGAGAAAGCAGTAGTGTAATCCATCCATGGTTCGTCAGTGGGCGTGATACTACCTGGTTGCCCAGGCCGAAGTGGAGGGTTGTCTTAGGGGGCCCCACCCCGAGGCTTTGATCCAGGATCTAACCTACAAGGCAGTAAGGGGATATGAGGGTATCGCAACCCGTTGGGTGCCGGTGACCAAACAAGTGGTTCATACGCCTTAGAACCGCATAGGACCATGGACCCAACACACCCTTGAATTACAATGCCACTCAGAGAGGCAAGGGGCAGTGACTTTATTTAGTAGTGAGTCACATCCGCCACGTCACATTGTTGCTAAACGGACTTATTTGGCTTCTATAGGGAGAACGCTTGCCAGGCAAAAACTCACCACGTTCTGGAACACTGCCGCCGAACCATTCGCTGGAACCGGATACTCCCGAACCACCCAGCTGGTACCACGAGGAGGTTATTCAACAAACCGGCGTAGATCCATACAAAATACTGAAATCGTACGCGAACGATATAGTCGTCTATCTTTGTAACCGATTCGCGATCAAAACGGGAATTCCTTTCTTTGAGCCGAATATCGACATCACTAGCTTATGATCATCATCATCATTATACACGCCAGATAGAAGTAGGAAACACCTCAGCTACTGTGCCGCAGTACATAATGGGAAAGGAAAATAAATACAACAGTTGCATGCCAGCTAAGCTACCAGCAACGGATAGGCATTGTTCCGGTATGCTACCAGCCGGCTACTAGGCAAAAAGCAAAATTATTGTTTTACGCTACGAAATGAGATCGTAGATGGAGGGGAGGCTAAGACGGATGGGGAGGGACAAAGAAACTCACAGCACGAACGCCACTGAGGTCGACTCCTTGCCATGTCAGCAAGTGTATCCAGCCAAACGCGTTCATCATCTTTTGGACCCTATCCAGGGAGCCGCGACGCTCCAACCGATGCCAGCTCAGAAGTGAGGGCCTTCATTCCTCTGATCTAAGTCATCGCTTGGCCACCCCTCCTCTTCTCCCACCCACATCCCGGGTGAGCAAACAACGCACAGCTTATGATCAGTCAGGAGGGTGAAATTCCTGCCATTGATCATCTTGTGGAACTGGTTCATGGCGAAAACCATTGTGTGTGCTTCCTTTTCACTCTGACTGCACTTCTTATCGGTTGACGTTAGACACCGTACCGCGTGTGCAATTGCCTCTTTTCCGTTTGAAAAGGTGGGAAATAACGGTGCCGATACCGTAATTGGAAGCGTCCGAGGCAACGATGATTTCGAAGTTCGGGTTGAAATGAGTAAATAATAGATCAAAAGTGTATGCTGCTTTAACTGCTTCAAAGGACTGTTGGTATTCCGGCGTCCATTGCCAAACGTTATCTTTCGTCAGCAACTGGTTCAGGGGACCTCTGGTTTGATGCATGCTTGGTAGGAAAACACTAATGACTCACGAGACCGAGGAATGAGCGAAGCTCTGCAGCGTCTTTCATAGACAATCTATTTGATAGCTTCGATTTTAGCGGGATCTGGGCGCTGGCCATGTTGGTCTGCGATAAAACTGAGGAATTTAACACGAACATGAAATCACATTTCCCATCCCGTAATGGAAATTCAGCTTCTCCCAGCTATGAAAGCACTCTGCAGTGTGTGCATCAAGTCTTGCGGGTCCGCGCCCATAATCAATGTGTCATCCATGTAGACCGTGGTATTGAGGATATCGTTCATCAGAGTATCCATAATTTGTTGGAAAATAGCTGGTGCGGTTTTCACCCCAAATGACAGCCGGTTGTATTGGAAAAACCCGAGGTGCGTATTAACCGTTAGTAATGTTCTGCACTCCTTGGCAACTGGAGCTTACTAGTAAGCGTCAGCTAGGTCAAGTTTTACGAAGCATTTGCTATCGTTGAATTTGGAGAACAAATTTTCTGGTACAGGCAATGGGTATTGCTGTGTTTCCAGGGCAGAATTCAGTTTTGTTGGAAACACCACAGATACGGACCTTACCGTTCGCTTTCTTTGCCACAAAATCGGTGTCGCCCATTTTGATTAGTGGACCCGTTCGAGTATACTTCTCGATCGCAAACGGTTTAGCTCGACTTCCACTAGAGATTGAGCTGCGTACGGCACCGGGCGTCTTGGTCTGAAGACTGGTCTGGCACCTGATTTGTGGTTCAGCACTGCCATGGCTGCGCGACAGCATCCGAGACCGTCGTCGCTTCAGATCTGCAATTTAGTTGCGCGATAGTGAGTTCATCGTTGGCATCTGCGTAGCTTGCTTGACTTGCAACTGATGGCATGTACTGTTTGCCGACTGGTCGAGCAAGTCCAACTTGCCTATCCAATCGAGTTTCAGCAACTCTAACGCCAGTTGGTCCGTCACAAAGTACGTTGTGTGGATTTGTTGACCGAAAATTGACTTGACAGTTCAGTTCACCAAATAATTTTAACATAGCGCCCGAAGCACTCCGTGCCGTATGGATCGTCTACGAGTCTCGGCCGCCCCAACCTGTGCCTCGTGTCGCTGGAGATCGGAGTGATATCTGAAGCAGTATCAAGTTATAACTTGACTTTCCTGCTATTGATTTCCACCATAGTGTACTTACGCCTGTTGACACCATCAACCTTAAAATTCGCAGTGATCGTTCTGATCCCGTCGGGCCGCCCGAACGGTGTGGCATTGTTGTGTATTTTTCTGGACAAACTAGGACCACGTGCCAAACAACACTACTCTTTAAGACCTCTTCAGGTGCATTAGTTACAAACGTGATTCTTAAATAGACACTGTCGAGCAAGATGCCTTTCTCTACAAAACCAACAACTAGGGTGAAGTTTGAAAACGGATGGACTCACGTGAGTTGGTGCTTTTTGGGTAGTCCAGTTGGCTACGCAACTGAAGTCATGCTCGTTCGTATTGGACAACTGCTGAATCATTGATGTATTATGCTTCAGGTTTTTGCCATTCTCTGGCACTCACCGATCACTTGCTGCAATGTGATATCAGGATTCTATTCAATCTTGCTCCGTATTCTTGTTCGTATGTCTGCATCTTTGGCTACTTGTTGGCCGGAAAAGTAAGTGAGGCAGCCGGTGGTCATTTTCTGAAACTGAACGTTCACAAAAGCGATTTACACGACAAGAGTAGGTGACCTAATCTTCGTCTTCTTTCTTAGCCAACGTGAAGCACTTGTACCGGATGTTAAACAAGGATGTCTGCTCATCAAAAATTTGCGATACGACTGAGACGAATTTGTCGACTGATAGCTCAGTGCTCTTCATTGACAAAATCTTTGTAAACATTTTATGTTCAGCCGCACACAGCTTCCAGAGCATCAGACGAATTTTTTTCTCTTCTGGTACCTTTGCGAAATCAACACGAAATATGTCTTCATACTTATGAAACCAGGAAGCAAATCTTACGCCAGCATCCGCATCCTAATGGAATTCACTGCTCTACTGAGTCAGGGTTTCTGGAAAAGAGACTTTCACTTAACCCTTGGCTGGATTGTATCGACAGCTTCTGCGTCAACATCGCAATGAACTTCACCTGCGACTTTTCGAGCTGTATTTACTGTTGCTGCAAAAGTGCCTGCAATAGTTCAAAGCTGACTGCCATTTCTGGGTTCGATTGAGAACTTCGTCGCCACTGTTGTAACACTGCCCTCGCCTCTGCTCTTTACACTGCCAATCCAGCCGGGGGACGAAAACGGAACGCCTAAGCCTGCTAGACCGACGCATATTAGGAACAGAACAGGGTTAATTTTCTAGGTCTCATGTTCTTACTTCGCCGGTCTGTCACTGAGGTGAATCACATCTCTTGTCTGGGCGGATTCGACCCTTGTAGCGGCCTTAACTGTCTGGCTATAGTTATGGTCACGTCCGCATCTAAACAACCCGTGCGATGATGCCGATTTGATTTCACCAGCTTCCGGGGTGACTCATCCGTCTTACCGTCGGTCGGTTAGCAACCCATCTCATCCAGACAAACGTCCCGAAATTGTATCGCCTTCTCAGGCTGCGGCTTCCGATTAAATTGCATACAAGACTAAAGTTTTCGGATTGTTGGAAGAGTTCGTTCTTCCGAAGCTTCCGTGCCTTATTCAGTTTGTCCGAAGATATGCATGAAATTTCCGCTGAACTAGATGGTTCTTTTGCATGTGTTGACAATATCGCTGGGCAATTATGCCTTACCTTCGGACTGGAAGAAGGCAATCATCTATCTGATTCTTAAAGGCGGCGATAATAATTTGCTTGCGAAATACCCTCCTGTCTGCTTGATAAGCGTAGTAGTCAGGTTGTTTAAATAATGTGTGAGGAACTCGCGGGAGAACCACGTGAATCATTATAACCTTCTCACCGATGCACAACACAGATTCCGTAATTTATTTTCATCGCTGACCAATTTACTTGTGGCTCGTGAATGCTTGGTTGAGACCGTAGACAGCGGCCACGCTATTGACGTGCTTTTCGTTGACTTTTTCAAAGCGTTTGATGCCGTCCCACATCAACGACTCACTAAATTTGAGGTTTTATGGGATATCTGACGCTACTCCTAAGTAGGCCTCTGTTTTTCGGGAGAGGAGAACACAGTGTGTGCGCGGAGGGCGTAGCCTTTGGCTTAGGCAAGATGTTTTTTGTGGCGGTCCTCAAGCCTCGGTTTTAGGGCCGTTGCTTTTCGCAGTTTAAATCAATGACTTACGCAAGGAGCGTGAGGTACCGTCTCTACTGTATGCTGAAGTCCTTAATTGGAATATTGTGGATATCGTGGGGGGAAGAGTTTCTGAGGTTATTCAGAGTGCCTTGGATAAGCTCTAGGACTAGTCAACCTTATGAATAATGCTTTTAAATCAGCTGTGCTCCTCATTGGAGCTGTTAGTCCCCCACGCGCCATGTTGTTGGTGTAAGTGTAGTCCCTGTTATTAATCAGCAGATTGACTTAAGTGCCATCCACACATAAGTTCTTCACTCTGAGAACAATTGGAAAAAGGTTGCTTGTATAGAGTTTCGTATAATCTGCTTTAATCGCTGCTCCGTCGGTATCCCAACGGCCGATATGTTTGTGAAGCTTTACTCAACTTTTGTGCCACCCCTCAGAATACTATTCATGCTTATTCCCCACGTTTTGCAAGGAACAAACTGGGACTGGATAGGGTTTTGTGAGTGAGTACAAGATTATTGTAGCGTTTACTAGGACACATGTATCCCTCACGTTTGCTTAGCTTGAGGATGTACTCACTTCACTGCCGTAGAATTAGCGGGGACTTAATCCTCACGGACCGTATTTTAACGGGTAAGATCGGTCCAGACTTCTCTTGACTATTTAGTCCCACTAAGCTGCCTAGTCTCTGCGGTCACCCGTCGAAGCTACACAATCTGCATTCTGATTGGGTAAAGACGGAAACTCCTTTGTTGCACCAGGTTACTGGACATTGGAACTCTCTTTCGGAGCACTTCGTTAGGGGGTCCAGCTTGAGGATTTCAGGCGCCAGTTAGATGATCTTGGGTCTCAGTGCCAAACCATCCCCTTCTCTTAACCAACTTGTATATTTAACTTTCTGTTCTTTTCCCCTAGTTGTTTTCAAATCTTGGTATTACTATTATTATTATTATTATTATTATTATTATTATTATTATTATTGGTTGACGTTCCTCCTATTAACTTACCACTCACTCCTGCTTCACCTAATCCGGTCTGGCATGGACTGCTGGGCATGATGTGGGCAGGGTGTGGTGCGGTTTTTGTGTTGGGCTTTTCGAGATCAAAAACCGACTTGTCATTGTGGCCTCCATGGGGACAGGCTCAAGACGCCTGCGCCTTCTGAGCG
>OX104071.1:971940-1135255 GCA_944474145.2 Dicrocoelium dendriticum
TGGACTTCGGCGTAGCATTCCATCTGCTTCGCCTTCTCCGTCCACCATGCATTTTTAATGCGACGGAGCTCTCGGGTCAGTCGCCGTCGAAGTTTGCGAAACTGACTACTCTTCCCCAAGTCACTGGGGTCTGCAACATGTGCAGCAAATGTTGCATTCTTCTCTGACACCAATGCGTCAATCGTCACATTGTTGTCATCAAACCAATCAGGCCGCTTACAGTTTGCGCGCCCGATGGTCTCCTCCGCAGCAGCTGTCACCTGGTCGCGAATGTGGTGCCACAGGTCGCCCACTGTGGCTATACAGTCCACATCACCACACAGGCGTGCAGCCATCGCCTTCTCCAGCTCAGTACGTTTCGCCACAGTACCGAGGGAGAGAATGTTAAATTTACGCCGATTCACGGCGGGAGTGCAATACATCGATTTACGAAAATATATGTACAGTTTGGTCCGAACCAATTTGTGATCAGTGCCACACTCAGCTCCACGCAGTACACGTGTCATGCGCACTTCACGCATATCACGCTGACGTACGATGACATAGTCGAGCAGGTGAGCGTGACCACTCCGTGGGTGCGTCCAAGTTGCTATATCACTCGCACTCAGTGCAAACCGAGTGTTCGTGATCGTCAGGCCGTGAGTGGCACACAGTGAGAGCAGCCTGTCACCGTTCGCATTCGCTGAACCAATGCCATGCGCACCGATAACATCTGTCCACGCTGATGCATCACGCCCAACGCGCGCGTTGAAATCACCCAGCAGAAATAGTCGGTCGCTCCTCGGCACAGACCGTATCACGGAGGATAGCTCAGTGTAGAACTGATCACGCGTGTCATCAGGATAACACATGGTCGGACCGTACGTGCTTATGAAAGTAGCAAACTTACCTCTTCCGAGTCGCAGGCGAACAATCATCAGCCGCGCGCTGATGCCCGTTGGTTCACCCACCAGAAGGCCATTCAGGCGGTCGGATATTGCAAATCCGACCCCATGTTCACGTGGTGCTGAGGCGGCGTTCCCCACCCAGTAGAATGTGTAGCCAGCACCTGCTTCATGTAACTTACCTTGCTCAGCGAGCCGAGTTTCACTGAGCGAAGCAATATCGATGTGGTAGCGGGCCAGCTCCATTGCGACCAGTGCAGTGCGTCGCTCCGGGCGCTCGCTCGAGTTCCGGTCCAGTAGTGTGCGCACGTTCCAGCACCCAATGCTGAGTGCTTTGCGCGCAGGCATACGATCGCATCGGTGGGCAATCGCACGCGAGGTGGTCGTTGTGCTTCGGAGGTTTGCTTGAGGGACTCCACCCGGAGCCTTTGGCTCAATAGCCTGACCCACAAGGCAGTGGGTGATATATATATATATATATATATATATATATATATATATATATATATATACCTGCTTATTTCTCTGTATTGTCTCGACAAGCGTGTAGCTGTGATGGTGTTGCTAATGGTGGATCATACCTTTTGGGTGACTAGTTGTAGTATAGCTACTTCGAATTTTTAACTTTCTTATTACAATTTAAAAAATAATCTCTATTATAGCGATGAGCATCGCCAAGATTTTGTGAACGTTCGGATGAAGGCGTTGTTTTTTACATTCGTTTTTTCGGCGTTTGTGGCTGCAGATACTCCACACCAGTTCACCACTGATTCTTGTGCGATCGCTTTCTTCCAACACAACCGTTCCAGACTCCTTATCCGGCCAAATGCACTTTCGCATACTCTCTTGTTTGATGGACTGCTGCCGTTGACCTCATGTTTGCAAAGCTGCTGCGATTTTACGACGTGCAACGCAATTGTACATGCTCACATGGTTAGTTTTCCTCCTTTTGAGTTGCTTATCCATACCATTTCTCCTAGGGTAATGTTTGTCTATTGTACCATTGCACCCCAAGAAGTTGCTTTTTCCGAACTTCTACTGGATACTCCACGTATGTATTTTATGGTGAGTCAAATCAATTCCTGTGCTTGTGGCGTCAATTTCTGTTTATTGTCTAGACTAGTTTATTGACCTCATCTGAGGTGCTCTGTGGCATGTGTGATATTGTCAGCCTCGATGAAGCGACAAATCTTTACTGCTGTTACATCCCGATATTGACGGCTCGATGTAATTGTTGTGATAGACATTGTGTATAGCGCACGATTGGTTGGGACGAAAGTTGGAATTTAATTAGGCGAACTGATTGGGCAACACATCGGCGCCTTTACTATGAACAGATAAGGCTCGTCTTACTGTATGGATCAAAGACTTGACCAATTCGCATTGAAGACATTAAACGCTCGACTATGTTTGACCACCGGTAGTTGCAGAATATGGCTCACTTCTGGTAGAAGCACCGGATGAGCAATGCTGAGGTCCACCAGTTGATTTTTGACAAAAGTCTTCTGGCGACTCATCCGAGTGTTTGTTGGATTATACCCGCTAACAATGGCAAGGTCATGTCCTCCGAATATTCCTTTGACCGACGTGATCGGCGTACATTATACGCCGTGATTGCACCAAATTGCGCGAAACCGCGAGGTGGCCAGTCCATAACGTAGCATAGTGGCATGAGAAAACTGACCGGGAGATTTGGTCAGGCTGGTGCGTGCCGTCTTCATGGATCGTGGCCCCAGAATGGTCCACACTAGTTTTCGGCGACCCTACCAGAGATCTCGCTCATGCATTTGGTTTCTTGCATTTATCTGTTAGTTTTCATTCCATCCCATTTTATCTTGCTTTTTTCTGTCCTTAGCCCATTTTGTTTATATTCTATTTGTATTCAACCTTAGTTCCTTGCCGTTATTTGTTGTTACTCCCGGCGACGTGAATCGTGGTAACTGGTTTCATCACACTTTGCTGCTCGGAGCATGGTTGTTTAACTGAATTGAACTGTGGACAGATCTCCAATCTTTCCTAACCTATCATACTCTGGCTTCAGGTAGCTGTCGACATTGGATGATTGGGCGCAGCGGTGTTAGTTTTGAAAATCAATCTACTTTTTTCTTGCTAAACTGCCATTATTGGGTCACCGAAGGGCGATTCATTCAGTTAACGTCACTCAGCCCTGCAGCACAACAATGACCAACGGTGATGAGAAAATGAGATAAGATGCAGACAGGGTGCGAAGGAAATGGAATCAAGAAAGAAGTACGTAAACTAATCCTGGTGAAATATTCACTGATAGCTACAGGAAACTGGAACGAAAAGCACCACTGACTTTTCACCAGAAGCATGTTCATTTGGGTCTCCAAACACTGCTGCGGTCCGTTCCTAGGCTCCACGCATCCACCTGAACAAGTATCAGTCGATTTCCTTATGCCATTGTGTACGACTGACTGCCTTTTGATTTCTCGCAACTAAATGCAGTGCGTGGGATAATGCACACTGAGAAATGCGGGCGACCGGCATTCGGAGGACATGACGTCACCAACCTAAACGGTTCAGATTCGATATGCCCTCCAATGGGGCAATAGAGAGCCACTTAGTAAGCAACGACTGGCGTACTTCCGCACTGTTTACCGGGCGTTTCCACCAGACTCGAACGATATTCTGCAAGCACCGGTAATTAGAAGCGGCTAATCTCGTGATGTCTTACATCAACCCTATCCCCGCGTTGTGCACACTACCGCTGACTTATTTGCGGTCTCCATTTATGATCAAGCCTCTGGGAAGCCACAGGGACTTTGGTAATACGTGAATTACTCAGTGATGTGATCAGTAGAGGTGACAACCACAAAGGTGAGTAGGTCTATCGACCACCTCCAAAAACCAGTGTTGTGTCTGATTATCACTAAACCAGTACTTTGCACTCTGAAAGTACACACACACTATACACGTTAGCTAGAGTTGGGAAACACTCCAGCCGCTGTGCCGCAATACCTAAAAGAAAAAAGGGAATAAAATGCAACTGGTGCAAGCCAGCCGAGGTACCGGTAACGGATGGGCATAGTTCCGGTAAGCTATCAGCCGGCTACTATGGACCAAAAAAATTACTGCGCAAAATTGTATAAGGCTAAGTAATGAGATTGTGGTTGGAGGGTGAGGCTAAGAGGGATGGGGTGGGACAAAGAAACTCACAGCACGAACGCCACTGAGGTCGGCTCCCAGCCATATCAGCAAGTGTGTCCAACCAAACGTGTTCATCGTCTTTCGGACCCCAACCAGGGAGCCGAGACGCTCCAACTGAAGCTAGCTTTGAAGTGAGGGACTTCATTCCTCTGGACCAAATCATCGCTTGGCCACCTCTCTTCTTCTTCCATCCACACCCCCGGCGCGCAAATAGCGCACGTCGCTGGAGTCGGTGGGCTGGCATGCGTAACACGTGGCCGAGCCATCGAAGCCTGGTGCGTATAATAACGGTACTGAGCGGTTCATTTTCTTTTCCTGTGCCGTAAATAAAGCGTCGAACACGCTCGTTGCTTATGCGGTGTTCCCACCAGATGTGAACTAAATTGCGAAGGCACCGATGGTCGAATGTAACTAGCCTCTTCAGGTCCGCTGCTTTAAGCGGCCAGGTTTCACAACCGTACACTATGGTCGAACGTATCGTTGCATTGTACATTCTACCCTTCAGAGCAAGAGTGATATCGTGCCGGCGCCACAAGTGGCGAAGGTTAGCAAAGCGCCTCGAGCTTTTTCTATACGGTATGTAACCTCGTCTTCAATCCCAAAGGCGCTGATACAACTTCCCAGGTAGTTGAATTTCTGAACGACTTCTAGCTGATCCCAACCAAGGGTCAGCGTAGGAGGCGGTTTAGACCAATCTTTGGGGAACACTTTGCACTTCGATGGTGCGAAGCAAAGCCCGAAGCGGTTGACGGCCAGTGCTAATCTGTCCAATGCCGCTTGGCACATTTGTGAACTGTCACAGATTAGAGCAGTACCGTCAGCATTCTCCAAGTGAAAGTCGTTCTCCTGAGAGCAGATCCACACCTTCTAAGTCATGTCCTGTAAACGTGATTTCCATGATTTCCTCAATATCGAAGTTGAAGAGGAAAGGTGACAGCGGGCATTCTTGTCTCACGCCGCTGGAGATATTAAAGGGCGACGACAACTTGCCATAAGCCCTCACTCTGCCTGAGCTACGCGCGTATAATGATCGGATAATATTTACATATTTCTCAGGTACACCTTTCCTGAGTAGACAGTCTCAAAGTGCATGTCTATCCACCGAATCGAATGCACCTTTGATATCGAGGAACACGACAACGGTGGGCCGCCAATATATGTGACGATGCTCCAACAACTGACGCAAGGTGAAGATGTGGTCAATGCAGCCACGACCTCGACGAAACCCGGCTGGCTCTGAAAGCACACACCGACTAAAGCCTGCAGCGCTACTCATCAGCCTATTCATTATTGGTAGCATAGGCATTGGTGGTTTAACGTAGGTAGCTTCTTATGTCTGGCGACCTAGTAGGCCATGTTTCACAACGGTGCAAGAAAGCTGAACGCATGACTGCGAGGTACACACTGCTGTTTGGGATGAGAGCGATGTCTTGTCGGTGCTACAGATGGCAGAGATTGACAAAAACGTCTCGAGCTGTAGCTCTACGGTTCGTGTTTTCTCATCTTTGATCCAACAGTCTGTAACCTAACTGCCGCTGGGTTCCGAAGGATGCTAAACACGTTTGATTGGACACATTCGCTGATGTGGTGAAGAGCCGGGCCCAACGGCATTTGTGTTGTGAGTTTCTTCGTCCATCTCCCTCCCTTTTAGATTCCCTCTCCGATTCCGATCTCATACATAAAGCATAATATAATATTCAACATCATATTACCTGCTTGGAATCATTTTGTAGTGAAATTTTTTATTATCTTATCTTTTTTATCGCGACACATTAGCTGAGGTCTTCCTCGCCCTTCGCTAACGTGTATTGATGAGGATGGTGATGGTGATGATGATGTTGATGACGACGCTGATGGTGATGATGATGATGATGAACATGGCTGCCGAGTGACCCGCGTTACTGGACGATTTCTAGTTGATCACCACTAACTGTCAACGCAAAATTAGGTCGCTGCCTATCATAGAGAAGAGCGCAAAACAAAGCCCGAATCGATTGCCAGCCAGTGCTGAACTGTGCAGTGCGATTTGACACAGTTGGGAGTTGTCACAGATTAGGGCAATGTCATCATGGTACTCCAATTTCGGAAGTGTCGCCTGGACACAGCTCTATAGCTAACAAGTCTTGCCCACTGAACAGTTTCCATGACTTCGTCGGTAGTTAAGAAAGGACACTGACAACGCTAAATCTCTCATCAAACAGTTGGAGATATTGAAGGGCTGCGACAGTTAGCGATATGCTTTTGTTTTGCCCGAACTATAACGCGCACTCGACACTTGCATACTTATCGGACCCATTTTTCCTTACCAGACAATCCCAAAGAGCATATTGGTCCTCTGAATCGTATGAGCTTTTGATGTCAAGGAACTTGACTTGCTGAGACACCTGAGGTGGCTCGGTCGTGTGCTGCATATGGATTCGACGCGGATACCGAAGCAGCTGTTATATGGTCACCCGAGTGTGGAGAAACGGCATGTGGGGAAACCGAAGCTTCGTTACCAGGACATGATCGAAATAAGTCTATCACGTTCTAATCTTGCTTGTAGGTCATGGTAATCGAAAGCGGTTGATCGGCATGCATAACGCGGCCTGATCACGAAGGGCATTGCTGAGGTGCAAGAGAAAGCCCTCGTACATGCAGGGAAGAAGCGGCAAGCGCCGATTGGTTGTACTCCATCGACGTCGAGCGCATGGTGCTGTAGCACATGCGATCGCGGCTGTTTGAGTCAGGTAGGCCTAGTGAACCATGAGCGAGCCCACTCGGGACCAGCATCGAAACATCGTGTCCTACTGAGGACGTTAACAGAATCGTTGCAGCGTTTGTAGGTACGCTGCATTCGATTTACTAACCGCGTGCTTGTGTGCTGAGTTTCTTTATTTCAGGTGGTGGGTTTTGCTATCGTGTTTTAATGCACATCATTTTTTACCTCATTTTAACTAACTCAAACAGATAGTTGGAATTGATACCACTGAATCCTTTAATGATCTTAAACGTCTCTATCAAATTTTTTCTCAACCTGCGCCGTTTCAAGGAAAATAATCCTAAGCTACTTAGACGATCTTCGTAAGACTTCCCTACTTCGCCTTCGATTATCGGGTTGTGAGTTTCTGGATCTTTTATATACACATTGCGTCACTACGGAGATACGGTGCCCAGGCCTGAACACAGTACTCCAGATGTGACCTAACCACTGCTTTATGTAACGGCAGGAATACTTCTGCTTTAGTGTTAATCTGTGCCCTGCTGAGGAAAAACAACTCTTGTCGCGCTTTATTGGCAGCATGTCGACACTGTGCCGAAGGCTTAAAACTGTTCACTGTGATGACACGGGCTTCATCAGTACACTGCAATGATAGCGATCCCGCAGGAGACTGCACTGCAATTTCGCTACCACTATTGATCAATAGCTGACGTTCATTGGCATTCAGAGGTAAATCCCATTAGCTCGACAAATTTACCTCAGTGGTGATGTCCTTGGTCAGTGTTGCTCGATTTTCCATACTGACTAGCTTTAAGTAATCTGCGATGATATAGCAGAGGTCCTCAATAAGAGGAGCCAGGTCATTTATAAACATAAAACAATAGTGGACCTAATACCGAACCTTGGGGGACACCGCTGTAGGCATAGCCCATACTAGAACTCGCTTCCCCAACTCTGACTCTCAGTGTTCTTCCATGTAAGAATTCAGAAAGCCGCATTAATGGTTGAGGATGTAGTCCAAACCATGTCAGCATGATTAACTGAGTCCAAATAGCACACCTCTACCGACATCGAGTAATCACTACAAAGCACCATAAATTGGTAAGACACGACTTCTTTTTAAGAAATCCATGCTGTTCTGCTCTAATTAGATTGTACTCAGATGTGCTCACAAATCCTGTTTCTTATAAGCCTTTTCCAAACACTTCAGCGTGATGCTTGTCAAACTAACAGGCTTATAGTTAACTTGTGGGTGACAACAATAGCTGCATCCTTCCAATCCCGTGATAGCTTGCCTTCCTAAAGAGAATGGTTCAATAATTCTGCCACAGGATGCTGAAGTATACCAGCCCGTGGCTTAACACTGACGGGTTTGTACACTGTCAGGATCAGCTGATTTATAGGTATTCAAACTAGCCAACCATTTCGCTAAATATACTCATTTAGCGTAGATTTATATCAGCATTTCCCTATGCTTTATTCGGAGTACATTATTCGCTTTTCTCATTCCAAGTGACTGGCTGTTGTTTAACATCCCGGTGTGGCTGCGCTCGATGTGCATGTTGATAAGGTGCATACCTCTCTATTACCCATTACTTCGTCCATACTGGCTCTAGGAGACCATTGGTCGTTGCTGGAGGGGACGGCGTACATGGTCCTTGTGGCCGTGTTGGGCTCGAAGTGTGGTTCCATGCACTCAGTTTGGAACCGACTACGGTCCATTCACCGTCATGTGTGTGCTTGTTTCCCTAAATACAGCGTGCTTGTGTTTGCCTGTGAAGGAGCGTGGGCCGGCTCCGTTGATGAAACGTGCCTCCCATTCCCATGCCTCCAGGTCTTATTCCTTCGGGTTTACACTGGATATGGTGGTGTGGATGAAGCTGTGGGTGGTGCCGCGCAAGCCGCCCATGGTCGCTCTGTAGGCGCAGGCGTCCTGTGGCTGACCACAGTGATACGCAAATCCGGAACCCGATGCTGCCAAGGCTATATATATATATATATATATATATATATATATATATATATATATATATATATATATATATATATATATATATATATATATATATATATATATATATATATATACGTATCAAGCAACAGCCAGTCACTTGAGACGACAATATCAAATAAAAGAAATCGATTAATGCATACAAACATAATAAATGAGCATATGAAATAAATTGGTTGCGAAGGTATACGCTGTAGTTTTAAGACGTCAGAGAATATATTTTAAGGTAATGCCACAATCGCGTAAATGTTATCGAAGTTAACTACAATGAACTTGAGCGACGTGTGCAACTTAATAGAAGAGAGTTCACATAAGCAGTCATGAAGCAATATTTCAAACCCACCACCTGAAATAAATGGACTTAACATTCAAGCACGCGGTTAGTACATCGAATGCATCGTACCTACAAACGCTGCGCCGGTTCTGCCTACGTTCTCTGCAGGACCCGTCGTCGCTTCGGTACTGTTCCCGAGTGGCCTCGCTCATGGCTCACTAAGCCTGCATGACTCAGACACTCGCGACCGCATGTGCTACAGCACCATGCGTTCTATGTCGATGGAGAACAGCCCATCGGTGAGTGCCGTTTCCTCACTTGCCACTTTTTCTCTGCATGTATAATGACTTTCTCCCGCACTTCAGCAACTGCCTTCGTGGTCAGATTGCGTCATGCACGCCGATAAACCGCCTTCGATTCCCATGATCTGCAGCCGAGATTGGAACGTGAGAGACTCACTTTGCTCATGTTTTGGTAACGTAATTTCTTCACATGCCGCTTTCCAGTACCCAGCTGACCATATAAGGATTGTTTCGGTATCCGCGTCGGATCCATACGGATCATTTGACCGTGCTACCTCAGGTGTCTCCGCAAAAGTATGCAGTCCACTGCATACATTCCACTTCGACGCAACACTTCTGTATCTGAAACTCTGTCGCCCCAACCGATGCGCAGAATCCGTCGCAAGCACTGGTGGTGGAACCGTTCGAGATATCGGATATCCCGCCGGTACATCATCCACGTTTCACTGCCGTATAGAAGAACGGACAGCCCCATGGATTTGTACACCATCAGCTGCGGACCAATGTTAAGCTGATGGTGGTTCCACACTCAGTATTCTACCTTCCGGAATGTCGCCGCTGCCTTCGAGACTCGGATACGCAGCTCACTGTGTATCTGCTGGTCAGTCGACATCACACTCCCAACGTAGCTGAAGCGGGAGGTGGTTTCTAGTACTTCAGAAGTAATGCTGATTTGTGACAACATTGTAAATTGCACCTCCGATGAAGGCTGAAAGTGCCAGACCGTTTTGCTTGTGTTGATGGTGAGCCCGAATTAGGCCGCTGTCGAAGCCAGAGCGCTACTCGTGTGCTGCAACTCATCCGTGCTGTGTGCAAACAACGCACAGTCGTCAGCAAACAGCAACATACGGATAGTTGTCTCACAGACTAGAGTTCTCGCGCCGAAACGACGGATGTTCAGCAAACCGCCATTAATACGGTTCTCCACACAAACGCCATAAGTACAAGCGGCATCAAAAGCACAAGACATCATGGCATGAAGATAACTATCCAATAGGGCAGAAGCTAAGACACAGTCTTGCTTCACACCAGAGACAACTGCAAAGTCATCCGAGGTCTGTTCACTCAGCTCCACCCTTGCTCGCATACCACTGTGCAGACATTCAATTAAACTTACAAACTTACGCGGACAGTCAAACTTACCCAACACCAGCAACAATCCCTCGCAGTTCACCGTATCGAATGCCTTGGCGAAATCAACACAAAGCGAGTACAATGGCTGGTGTCGTTCTCTGCACTTCTCCTGCGAGTGACAAGCCGCAAACACCATATCTATAGTGCTGTGACGCGAACAGAATCCACATCGCTCTTCCGCTACGTTAGGTTCCACAATCTGACTGACGAGTCGGTTGAGCAGGATTCGGGCAACCACCTTGCCCACACAACTCAGCAAGCTGATGCCACGATAATTCGTGCAACATTGCTTGCTTCCTTTGTCCTTGTATAGTGGTATCACAAGGACATTCTCCAGCTCGGGAGGCAACTCTTCCTCCATTCACAAGCGTTCCTCGAACTTGTGCGGCGCATTCACCAACGCGGATCCGCCGTGTTTCAATACTTCTGGCAGGATCCCGTCAGCAACTGCACACTTGCCGTTTCTCAGCTGAACAAGTGCTCTCTGCGTCTCATCCAGTGTCGGCGCGTCTGCGAAACCCATCTCCACATCGTGCTGCTTCAGGCCGTTCCAAGTAGGCCCGTCGATCTCTGAACGGTTGTTCAAGAAACAGTCAGTGTTTTCGACTGATGTGCATTATGTTTGCAGTCAGTGTACAGGTAGCGCCTGAGTTACCATGGATCAGCGTCTTCAGCGGCTCCAACCTCGGTCTATACACCGCCTTCAAGGAGTCAAATAATTTCTTTTGTTGGCGGCGTTCGGCGTAGCATTCTATCTGCTTCGCCTTCTCAGTCCACCATACAATTTTAATGCGACGTAGCTCTCGAGTCACTCGCCGTCGAATTTTGCAAAACGGACTATTCTTCCCTAAGTCACTGGGGTCTGTGACATGTGCAGCAAATGCTGCATTCTTCTCCGACACCAATGCGCCAATCCTCGGATTGGTCTTCATCAAACCAATCAGACCGTTTACAGTTTGCGCGCCCGATGGTCTCCTCGGCAGCAGCTGTCACCTGGTCACGAATGTAATGCCACAGGTCGCCCACTGTGGCTATGCAGTCCACATCACACAGGTGTGCAGCCATCGCCTTCTCCACCTCAGTACGTTTCTCCTCAGTGCCGAGGGAGAGAATGTGAAAATTACGCCGATTCACGGCGGGAGTGCAATACATAGATTTACGAAAATATATGTACAGTTCGGTGCGCACCAATTTATGATCAGTACCACACTCCGCTCCACGCAGTACACGTGTCATGCGCACTTCACGCGTATAACGCTGACGTACGATGACATAGTCGAGCAGGTGAGCGTGACCACTCCGCGGGTGCGTCCAAGTTGCTTTATCACTCGCACTCAGTGCAAACCGAGTGTTCGTGATCGTCAGGCCGTGAGTGGCACACAGTGAGAGCAGCCTGTCACCGTTCGCATTCGCTGAACCAATGTCATGCGCACCGATGACATCTGTCCACGCTGATGCATCACGCCCAACGCGCGCGTTGAAATCACCCAGTCGGTCGCTCCTCGGCACAGACCGTATCACGGAGGATAGCTGAGGGTAGACTTGATCACGCGTGTCATCAGGATAACCCATGGTCGGACCGTACGTGCTTATAAAAGTGGCAAACTTGCCTCTTTCGAATCCTAGGCGAACAGTCATCAGTCGCGCGCTGATGCCTGTTGGTTCACCCACCAGCTTGCCATAGAGCCAATCGAATATTGTAACTCCGACCCCATGTGCACTTGGTGCTGAGGCGGCGTTGCTTGCCCAGTAGAATGTGTAGCCAGCACCTGCTTCATGCAACTTAGCTTGCTCAGCGGAGTCTCACTGAGCGCCGCAATATCGATGTTGTACCGCACCAGTTCCATGGCGACCAGCGCAGTGCGTCGCTTGTGGCGCTCATTTGAGTTCCGGTCCAGTAGTGTGGGCACCTTCCAGCACCCGATGCTGAGTGCTTTGCGCGCAAGCATACGATTGCATTGGTGGGCAATCGCACGCGAGGTGGCGGTTGTGCTTCGGAGGTTTGCTTGAGGGACTCCACCCGGAGCCTTTGGTTCAATTGCCTTACCAACAAGGCAGTGGGGAGCAGATCCAGCTCGGGAATGTGCTTGTAGAGAGAGATTGGAATCTGCTTGACTGCTGTCACTCGCAAACTTTGAGGTACTGGAACGATTCATATAATTTTTGCGACCGTAGTAGGAGACACACTTATGACCACGGCCAGACTCTGGTGGGTTTTAACTGGTTTGCACCAATTTGACCAGGGGTTGCCTGTCTTGAGGCGAGCACTGGCAAACCTTTGAACACCCAGAGGTGCCCTCCCACCGTCAGAGACAATGCGTGGCGCTCCTGCTCTATGCCAATTGAGCTGTGAGCTTATAACCAGTAGGCCTGTCGTCTCCCATTGCTACGTTTTACGGGAAGATGGCCTTCGACTACTTCCTAACATCCCAATAGGATTTACTAGAATACTCTCAGGGCGCCCATACCTGACAGCAGAACGGCTCGTGTCCTCAGCCAAAGTCTTCGATCAAATGAACACCCGAAAGGCAATGAGTCTGGCACATGGTCAGCTTACTGACTCATGCGGATTGGTGTTCTGTATCTTAACAGGGAGAAGGGTGTAACCCAACTCCCACTCAGCGGTCGCCACAAGGGGGCGTTCAAGACATGAGCCTATGGCACAACAGTCGCAGCAGCAGTGGGTAGACCATCTGTCAGGATTTAGCCACCACCAGCGTCATCGAACTATAGTCTCTCCCGCCATATATATATATATATATATATATATATATATATATATATATATATATATATATGGTGTGCCCTAAGCTGAGGCTGATGTTGCATTCATATTGCTTCTTCACCGCAGTTGGGCTAAATCAGCTTCCACTTAAAATAGGTCTTTTTAAGCTGGATAAATTTCATCCACTTCATTTGGTTTGTTCTGCCTACCTGACTGGTCTTCTATGAACTGGCTATGTTGCTTACCTTAATTGTGGTTATCTTCGTTAAGTTGATTGCGTTTGTAGCATTTTTTGCGTAACTTCTGGACGTTTTGTACTTATCACGGATTCATTGCTAACCAACTTACTTCATATACTAATTTAGGGGAGAGTTATGTCTGCATAGCCGTATTCTTTAACATATATATTTTATTTGATAATGTCATTTCAAGTGATTGGCTGTTGTTTGACAACCCCGGTGTGGCTGCGTTTGATGTGCATGTTGATAAGGTGCCTACCTGCCTATTACCCACTACCCCGTCCATATTGGCTCTAGGAGATAGTTGGTCGTTGCTGGAGGGGACGGGGTGCACGGTCCTTGTGGGCGTGCTAGGCTCGAAGAGTGGTTCCATGCACGTGGTGTGGAGCGGACTACGGTCCAGCCACCGCCTTGTGTGCAATTGCTTCCCAACTACAGCGTGCTTGTGTTTGCCTGTGAAGGAGTGTGGGCCGGCTTCGTTGATGAAACGTGTCTCCCATTCACATGCCTCCCGATCTTATTCCTTCGGGTTTACACTGGATATGGTTTTGTGGGTGGTGCAGCGCAAGCCACCGATGGTCGCTCTGTAGGCGCAGGCGTCCTGTGGCTGGCCACAGTGACAGGCAAATTCGAATCCGGATGCCGCCAACCATATATATGTTGGAAATGCGGACCAACTCTTAATCAGATGCCTCCTGATCTCTGTCCTTCGGATTTACACTGGATCCGTGGGTGGCACGGTATTTGGTGAAGTGCAACCTACCCGCTGCGCTCTTATGAGTGGTAAGCACCTCGTGACATGTAAATTCCTAAATATGTACCACCGGTCATGTAGCTGTCTAAACGGAGTCTGAATCAAGCATATCGCACTCTGTTTGTGCTAAGGGATGCAGCTGTATGGTTTTGTTCGGTCTCATGCATATAACAACTTTTCCTTTGGCGCAGTGCACGTTTTTGGCTTCTTTGCACTTTCTTCTTTGTTCTTTTTTAATTTACATCTGTTTGCCGCTGTCAATCACACTCAACACGTGACTGCTTGATGAAAACAGTCCGTTGAAGCCTCCTTAGCGACTTATGCTAGTTTTCTGTCAGATGAACACCTCTCTTTGCATTTCTCAACATCTGTTAGTGGTTCCAGCCACTTCTGCTCATTGGACTTGTCTCATTCGGATTTTGAGTTACAGTCAGATCATCAGTTTTACCTTCCCGATAACATAGGATTTTTCAAATCTTTTTTTAAATCTTATACTGATGGGGGTAAGGCATAAAATTTAGTTCTTTCCAAATATTATGTCTGCTTAAATATCTGACGATACTGTTGCAACTTCTGGTATCCTGTCCATCGTGTATCTTGTTTCTCGTTGCCTTGATGCGAATGAGCATTTCCGCCTTTTATCGCGGAGTTGCATGTTTGTATTGTTTCCGGCACATCGAAGGCTACGATGTTCTTTAAGGAGACGGTGGAATACCAGCCTATCAGCGAAGGGTCGGTTGTATAACGCAGCGAGAATGCCAGAGTTACAGTGTGGATCAGTGCGGTTATTAAGCGTCTGCCGTCTTTGATCACCGGTGCTTGCGGAGTATTGCTCACACATGGTGTGAACATCGGGAGTAGTTCGGGGGTTAGCCCAGTTGGTTTATGGCAGTAAACCTCTTGGTGCCTTACTAATGTATCTCATGAACTTAACCGCCAGTGTTCGCTACGTCATGTCCTCCGCATGCCCATTTACTGACTTCCTCAATGTGCGTTAAACGCCGTGGCTGCATCTAATGGGTCGAAACCGGGAAGTGGTCTGTTCACGTTACAGTATAGAGGTATGAGGAAACTGACCGAGAGGATTCATCAAACTGGTACGTGTTATCTTCGTGGATGGTCTACATCAATGTTTGGAGACCCTATCAGACACGGCGCAGTGACGTTCCTGTATTCGGTTTCTTGCAAGTAGTCGTTAGCTATAGCATTGAAGACTGATAGCTTAGGTTGTTCAGATGGCGGTTGAACTGTTCGCTGAGCTTGACAAGTTTCTTGCAAACGTCTCGTCACCAATCGAGGTGACATCATCAGTGCGTAGTGGGGTGGCGTGCAGTGGCGTAAAGGCGCCTCATTGAAAGTGCACTGAGCGTGGTATGCGTGTGTTTTATACCGCCGTGGTTGCCCGTGGAGACGAGCACTCCTATTGGTTGTGACTTCGATCCGCCTCCAGCTTGGTTGATGGGCAGATGATCTTGACCCGACCAATGCAACTTCGTCTACCAGATAAAATGCAGCGACTGCGATAAAAATTACGTCGGACAAACTGGAAGAACGCTTTGTACACGAATCACAGAAAAAAGGCGGCCGTCAGAAGGCATGGTTCCCACTCTTTGATTTCTGCGCATAAAGATCAAGAAAGCCACCATTTCGATCTGGTGCATGTAAAGATCCTAGCACATGGAAGTACAAAATACGCGTGGGTTTTTGGAACCCTGGTACTCTACAACGACTTCAGTTAGTCGACACATCGAACTGGACGCAGTATACACAACACTACTGACGAACGACCGCCAACGATCGATTGAATCCGGTGGAACGTGTGACTAGACAACCAGGACTGACGACAGACTCGGTCACAAGAGCAAGCAGACAAAGGTCACGAAACACACGGGGTCAAGGTCAAACGTCATCTGCCCATAACCAGGCTTAACGCGGATCTAAGTCCCAACCAATAGGATTGCTCGTCCCCACGGGCAACCACGGCGGTATAAAAACACACGCACACTACGCTCAGCGCACTCTCACCGAGGCTCCTCTACGCTACTGCATGCCACTCCACTACGCACTGATAATGTCACCTCGATTGGTGGCGAAACGTTTACAACAAAATTGTCAAGCTCAGCGAACAGTTCAACCGCCAAGTAGTCGTTAGTTTTCGTTCCATCGCAGTTACTTTAACGCACTTCCTTCTTGGTTCTATTTTCCTTGCATTATATTCGCGTTTCACTTTCTTTTCTTGTGCTCGTTATTTATTGTTATTCTGGCGACGTGAGTCGCGGCAACTGCCTCCACCACACTTCGTTGTCCGGATCACAGATGTTTAACTACAATGAACTGAACGATGTTCTCTGTTTGTTCTCAACTAAACCATTATCAACTTTCTTTTTCAGGGAATGTATCTTCACAGGAGCGGCTGGCAAACGTCCTCGTCCCCACTGAACGTTCGGTGACTCACACAAAACCGTCTTTTCGCAAAACTCCGTCCAGCGGGCACTTATCCAAAGCTTCAGTTGCACAAAGAACAACTGCCATTGCTCTCTTCGTCTGCAACATGCTTTGTTTATCTGTCTTTGTGCTGGTCATCTGCATTTTCCATTTCTGCCACCGGTTCTCCTCACGTCATCCAGATGATGGCAGAGACTCACGTGGTGCGTATCAAATTCTTCAACCGAACTTCCAACTTGATTCACAGGTGTACCGGTACCAAATAATCCCATAGTTTGCTTACTTCCTCTTTGTGGTGATCTGCTACCTATCTGTGATCCTTCATGTACTGCCTTTTCTGCACACATTTCCTCGAGATGTGCCCATTTACTCTCCGGTGACGGTGCTTTTGCATTTTCAGCTCTTTCGATTATTTGCGTAGTTTTTTGTGTTTGGTCTCAAATTCTAACTTGTTCTATCACTCAGTTCTTCTTGTTTCAGTACACGCTTAGGGGTCTATGGACAGATTATTCGTTCGGTTGAGTGATCCCATCTCAATGATGTTATTCAGCCCTACACTGGTTTTCGTGCCCATAAATAGCTTACCATTTCTTCGCTCCTGTCATATATACTCAATGTGCCACTTTTCTGACCATAATTTCATACTCGCGTTGCGTGGGTAGTATTCTCGTTCCGTTCGTTGCCTGTGTGCGGCAAATCATCTACAGAAAACCTAGTGCACTTACTGCTGTGTGGATCGTGGTGTTACAGGATTGGAGGTGCACCGTTGCTTCATGTCCCTGATCCGTCGCCACTCACTGGCGGTTTGTCAACCGATACCATTACGGCAAGTATGCTGAAAGAACCGTCTTCCGGGTCTCTTACCGTGTTAACAGTGGTGTTTCAGGAAGCATCCGGTCGTGCATCGTCTTCGGAGCGATTTAGCCTCCACTCCACACCTCGAGAATCAACTGCCACTTTCAACTCTTTTCTTCGTATGCAAAGTTTTTGAATGCGTCCGTTATAGTCCATACTACTGGCGCTGCTGATGCTATGCGCTTTCCATTCGTTAGGGATGGCCTAATGGCTTTACACTGCTAATGATGGGGAAACCCCGTGCCGCTCGGATTATTAACCACTTGCGAGGCTGCACTTGACTGCTTCTCTAAACGTGTTACCCTCTTCTTCCTGGTATACAGCAAACAAATATCTCAGTAGCTATATACATTACACCTAGATTGGAGACAGTGTGTCTCGTGAAAGCCACTTGGTTATTTTTGCAATGCGCTCCATGTCATTATTTTTTATTGTCTGAACCGAAAGAATGAGGGATCTTGTTTCAGAAGGCTTGGTTGGACGGCCGGTAAATAAATTTGTTAGATGCAAGACGCTTCGCCTTTGTCACAAGAGCTTCCTCATACAAAGTGAATAGCTTGGCATTGGATGACGTTTTACAGCGATCATGGGTAGTTTGCGTACAGCGACTCATTATCTTGCAATTCATGGGTAAAAGGTTACAGTGCTTCTAGCGTACTCTATTCGTTTCAGTCATGGTCAAATTGAGAACAAGGAATGCTACTCGGAGAACAGTTACCTGTGTGGACAGTCTAGCTTAAGTGGTTCGTTGGAGTGAAATCGATCATTGATGGAATATGTCTTCGATTGTGATGGTGGGATTTTTGTTGGTTCCCCCAACTTCGGATCCATCCGTTAACGCTTGTCAACCTGGGTGAAGTAGTGACTCGGCGCCCGTCACTAGTCAGCCCTACTCCATCCATACTATTCACACACTTGCTAATCTTGATTGTTTCTATGACCACATTAATTGGCCTTTGTTGGGCTGCTCGCGATCATCTAGTAAAATCGACGCTTTCAAAGTTTCATATGCTATGTGTAGGGCGTGCATTGCTACTGCCGGATCTCTGAGTCCAACTCATTGCTCGGATATCGTGATATGCTCCGCCTATGTTCTCAAAGTCTTGTACTTAGTTCCCTCGCTGTTTGACCTAAATAAACCTGTGCATAATCTTTACCTTGTATTTCAATGCTATAGCCAACCTGGTATTTTACACACACACACACTTGGTTTGTCCAAGAGTTCCAAACATTTTCCACGAGATCGAATAGAAGGATTGGTTCACGATTTTTTATTTCATCAACTTACCCCAACCACTTTTCCTGTGCCCTTAGGTGGCAAACATATTTCAGCGTCCCGGCATCTGGAAGATGAGCGACTAGTAGTGCTTCAGGCGGTTAGCTCGTCACACTAGAAGTATACGTGGTAGGTTAAGCCAACCGGGCTTGTTTTGTCATCGCATACGGGCTCCTTGTCAAAGCAACACACGATGGTGAGATTACGCATCAACTTACTTTCTTTTTTAACCATAACGTATCCGACTGCGGAATCACTTTGCAGCAAGATGTTCACCAACTTCATTCACATTCGAGCAGCTACAACTTGCGCAACTGAGTTTGAGTGCACAGACACACTTCATCGCGTATTAAGTAATGTAGTTTGATCTACCCACAGATGCGTGACACATTGGTGTCCGACCTTCGCGTAATTGTCGCTCTCCGATTTTTACGGATTTTTCTCCTATCTACATCACTCAGCGTAGTCACTCTATGGTCGTTCTAATCGCATTTACCAATTCTATTCACTGAGATTATCTTCCATGACTCTAGCAACACCAGCCGTTTCGAACGGCTCGTGTCTAACCACGCGGACAAGTTTGTCGCTTTTGGGTCTAATCCTCAATTGCGTAAAATCGTTCGACGCCGAGATTTCGAGGCTTTCTAATAATTCCAAGTTTACTCTAGCATGATGTTTCTCATGGTGGGGAAGGGCCGACTTCCGCGACGTGTGTTGTTTGCGTGCCGGGGGTGTGGATGGAAGAAGAGGAGGGGTGGCCAAGCGATGACTTGGTCGAGAGGAATGAAGGCCCTCACTTCTGAGCTGGCCTCGGTTGGAGCGTCTCGGCTCCCTGGTTGGGATCCGAAAAACGATGAACACGTTTGCTTGGACACACTTGCTGATATGGCTAGGAGCCGACCTCAGTGGCGTTCGTGCTGTGAGTTTCTTTGTCCCACCCCATCCCTCTTAGCCTCCCCTCCAACCACGATCTCATTACTTAGCCTTATATAATTTTGCATAATAATTTTTTTGGGTGCACAGCAGCCGGCTGGTAGCTTGCCGGAACGATGCCCATCCGTTACCGGTAGCTCAGCCAGCTTTCACCAGTTGTTTTATTTTTCTCTCCTTTTTTCTTTGTATTGCGGCACAGTAGCTGAGGTGTTCCCCACCTCTAGCTAACGTGTATGATGATGATGATGTTTCTCAAGACGGCTGTAGGGGAATTTGTTCCCTCTTATTCTGTCTGTTCATATCGCTAACATGCAGCTTCGGAGACAGACTCCTGCCCGGTCAGAGCGGATATCATTGACCCACCAACCAACAAAGCGCGCTTCGTTACCTTACCAGCGAGTACAGTCAGGCGATTACGCACAAACTCGACGCGCGCTTTATCCTACCATCGTCGTGGGCCTTGGCAAATTTAACGGTTGGCTGATTTTACAACTTTTGCTAGACTACAAAAGTGAAAGTCATCAATGAATTTTTCCCGCTCGAAGGATAAATATGATCTATGTGCTAGAGTCCTCAAGCTGGGACTAACGTGTTTTAACTGCTCTAAAGCGTTCCACTCGAAACTAGGCGATGCAATAGCAAAACGGAAGCGCTTGGATTGCTAGGTGCGCAGATCCATCCCGCTTGTTAGCTGTTTGGTCGTTCGAAGGGAAGTGTGAATAGCTGACGGAAGCAGTTGAGCAACTGGTGAACGCCAGAGATGGACCTGTGCATCTCAACGAACAACTAGAACTTCCCCATTCAAGCCAAACAAGGGAGTCAGACAACTCCATCTCACCTAAACGTCTCAAACTCTGGTTGTTCCAATCCACTTCACTCCTTTTAGTGGACAAATAGTTAGCAGCTTGCCTGCTGATACATCCTACAAAAGCGTAGTAACTAGTAATTCAGCTGACCTACTTATAAATAAATAAATTTGTATATTTACCGACGGACGGTACACGGCCCCATAAGTGGGAGCGATCATTTGTATAGTGCACACGTTTCATAACATTAAATAAAAGTTTACTGATAGCATTTCGGATCATGATTACTTTTCCTTGAGTCCTAGACCCGCGCAACTCATATGTAAAATTTACGGATGTTTGTATCGTCAGGAGTAGATAATAAACGAAGGGACTATTAGGCTGCTAAGACACAGGATTTGGTATGGTATGTAATGACATGTAGTGGGTAAGCTAGCTGTAAGCTATTATCAAATGTTTTTTATACCAACTTCTGTCAATGTTTCTAGTGTTTGTTGTGTGTCAAATATCTTCAGAGCATTTGGTATAGTGAGGAAGGTCTGAAGGAGACTTCGAAAGGTGACATGGCTTGTACACATGCGTATCTGTAGGGGTAGTTTGTTCCACAAATAAGTGTATCTCACTAAGAAGAAATTCGATCGAATTTTATGACTTGAAAGGTTTGTACGTATCAAGTAGCCGCCATTACGTGTGGGGTAGACTGCAGTCTTCCGCAGTTCAAGTGCGGTGCTGTCTGCGTAAATTCGTTGGTTTATAATGTTGTAGAAGAGAACGAGGTTGTTCTTTAAGCGTCTCAGCCAAAGTGGATCCAGCTGGAGTTTTCGACAGCGATCATAATAAGTCAGGTTTGAGCAGCGTCCCATGAGCAGTTTGGTAAATGATCGTTGGACATTTTCTAGAGCCGTTCTGTCTTTCTTTCTCAATTGGCTGTGAAGGATAGTACAATATTCCAGAGTCGGTCGTACGATTGTCTTGAATGATTCAAGTCGTACTTCAGGTAGGGAGAAAGTTCTGGTGATATATCCGCATAGCTGCCTTGCTTTCGCAACCTGATAAAGAACATGTTCGGAGAAATTGAAAGAGTTGGAGTACCTAATTCCTAAGTCCCGAACTGAATCAGACGTTGGGATCACGTTTCCGGCAAGTATAATGGAGCCTTCTGGGATGCGACATCTGTACCCAAGTACTTGGGATTTCACTGCGGAGAACTTCATTAATAAGCGCTCACTAGCTATATTTAGTGCGGATAGGTCTTCACAGATGTTTCCCAAACACATATGTAGTTGGTCTGGATGAAATGAGTAGACCAGTTTGACATCATCTGCAAACAGAAATGGATGTCCATGTTTGATCGGGTCACATATATTGTTTACATAGATTAAGAAGAGTAGCGGTCCGAGTACACTTCCCTGGAAGACACCGCTGGTTATTGGCTTCGGTGTAGAATGTTGCTGACCGATTTTAACGACCTGAGTTCGACCGTTTAGGTATGAGTCGAACCAGTTAAGCAGCGGATTTCCAATTCCATATGACTCTAGAGCAGACAGCAGTGGCTGGTGTGGCACGCGGTCGAACGCCTTTTGCATGTCCAACAGAATTATAATAATTGCCATTCCTCTGTCAATCATAGTCGTGATGTGATCGAGAAATTGTAGCTGGCATGTAACGCAGGAGCGTTTTGAGAGAAAGCCGTGCTGTGAAGGGTTGATCAGATCCAGTCTTGTAAGATATTGGACGATGTTCTTCTTGACTATTCGCTCTAGGGCTTTGGAAGCAGCAGAGGTGTGATTTATTGGGCGGTAGCTTGACATTTGATTTCTCGGTCCACCCTTGTGCTTAGGCATTATAATGGATTGCTTCCATTGAGCTGGAAAGCATCCGGTAGTGAGTGAAAGCGTGAAAATGTTTAGTAACAATAGTGCAAGGTTTTTTCCTCCGAGTTTTATAACAGTTGGGGAGATGCCATCTGGACCTGGATGAGTTGATGGTTTTATGGCTGCGATGGCACTTTGCACCTCTCTTAACGTCACAGGGATATTGCAGTATAGTTCGGTCGTTCTTTTTGGAAGTGGAGGATGAAGTGGCTGAATGTTAGGGACAAAAGAGGAGGCAAAACTAGAGTTCATGGCCTCGCATATACAGGAGATGTCGCGCGTTATTGAACCATCGTCTAGAGCCAACGTTTCAATCTCCTGAAGTGGTTTAGGGTTTCTTCTTTTGAGTAGTTGCATCAATGCACGTACTTTCTCAGGATTTCTGAGTACCCGGCTTTCTTCTTTGGTTTTGACTGTTAGGGTTAGACGTTGTAAATATAGTAAGTTCTCGTGTATTTGTAGCAATGTTGCGAAGCTGTTGTTCCTGCTGTATAGCGATTTGAGTTTCTTTAGTTTTATTTTGGCTTTGGACAGAATCTTGAGTTCACCCCTATGTTCATGGGTATTTCTCCTTACAGTAGGTGCTAGTAGATCCACAACAAGGGCAATGTTGTTTATAAACTCATTTGTAGCCACAGTAGGGTTGTGGGTTAGGAATGACGTATTCCAATTCATGGTACTGATAAGTTCATTAAATGCGTTCCAGTCCACACGATGGAGGTTACGAATGGGTTTTAGCATTTTACTTGGTTGTTTAGGTAAATCGATAGTCATATCACAAAGCACCGTGTTGTGATCACAGCCAGGCAGTGGATTATCAATGAATGTATAAGCGTTCGCGATTCCCATCGTGAATACAAGGTCTAAGGTAGTAGCACTTCTAGTTGGCTCTCTAACATGCTGAGTCCAGCCATTGAAGTGGATACATGCGATAATTTCCTCAATCTCCGCCGTGTTTCTGAGTGTAGGCAGCGTCCAGTTAACATGTGGTAGGTTGAAATCTCCACACATAATTTTGGATTTGTATGTGGTGCTGGAAGCAACATTGATCATATCGATTAGCTTTTGGGTTGCAAATTGAGTAGTTCGAGGCGGCCGATAGATACAACCCACTAGAAGATCAATAGATGGGATCACTAGCCATAGTGTATCTTCTAAGTCAATGAACACAGGTTGATCTGCAGGAATGGCAGTCAGGTTATTTCGAAGATATATGGCACAGCCACCACCACGTTTGTGCGAGCGATCCTTGCGGAAAAGCTTATAGCCTAGGATGTTAAGCTGAGAATCACTAATTTCTGACGTGCACCAAGATTCAGTGATAAAAACAATATCGGGGGATCTTATAAACATAAGTGTTGAAAGTATATCTAATTTAGGTAAAAGGGAACGAATGTTAATGACGACAGCTTTGAAAGACATTGTTAACATGGAATGAAGGTGGTGGGTAATGTTTGTTTCATCGTCATTGTATCTGAGAATTGTGTGTTGTGAGGTAGCTGAGGCACACTGAGCTCCAGATCGTACTGAATTGAATGAAGTACATACTCCAATAGTTTGATTAATCTCTGATTCATAATCGCACGTGATAGGGGCAGGATTGGTGGGGGAGGAACTGGTGGTGTGCGATAGTCTAAAAAAGGACTGACATCCGTAGTATACAGGGGTGGGGGGATGCTGAAGTCGACGAACTCATTTTGCTTCGGTTTGTATTGTTGCCAATTGAGTAATACAGCGGGTGGTGGTGGGTGAATTTTGACTTGAGGTAGATAGGGGTTGCACCCTCTTAACTGTAAGTCCTTGTGGCCTACCAACTTTTTGTTTGCTAATTCGGTATCGCACACATAAGGACTTTGCCAGCTTGAGGTCGCGGGAGTTGGAAACGTAGTCAGAGGCATTGTGGGTAAGTACTGGGCCGGCTCTCTGCAACTTATCCCGACACCAGTGTCAGTTTTGCATGTAGAGGCTTGAGGACGTATACTTTTTCTCAGTTGGCCTAGCTGCATATCCCTACGCTCTGGTGGTGGTTGCTTCAGACCTAATGAGCTTTGAGTGTTTATGGGAGAAATTCTGGCATGGCGCTTTCCTCTGTTTTTGCCTTCGCCTCGGTTGGTCGGAGATAACCTATAGATTAGTTCATTTGGGTCGGATTGAGATTTATTTTTCGGGCTGCCAACGTTACAGTCTGATTTTTTGTCTCGCTCGCGATAGGTCTCAGGTACAGTTACTGCAAACTTTTGTAAAGGCTCGCAGTTTGGAGAAGGGATAGGGGAGTTGAGTGTGTGGTCAGCAGGTGTCTGCATCGTTGTATTTTCAGCTTGGTTGGTAGTTTTAGTTTTGGACACATCACTACTGCTATTTGAGATTCTTTCATCAGGCCGCTGAAGACTGAGATGTCCATCATCGCCTATATTAGACGACGCGGTTGACTTGTCAAGGTCGACATTGCTGATGATAGCGTCAGTACTGGCTTCATTAGTAGGAACATGGGGCATATGATGGGTGGAGGGATTTTGTTTCATTGTTAATCGTCTTTGAAGAGGCGTTTGATCGTGTTTGATAATAATATTTTTAAAATTAGTTTGTGCAGCAACTAGTCTTTTACTGCGTACAAATTTAGATGCGCTCCTATCGTCTGGAAACTGTAAGAGTATCGGACATGTGGTCATGTTTTCCTTTTTCCTCAGTCTGAGGCACTGACAGGAGACTCCATCCATATTGCATGCTTTTAAGAGGGTATTTGTTACCCTGTCGATGTTCGGTTTATCAGGCACGTTAAAAATGATAACGTTATGCGATCTACGGAGGCGTTCTTGCGTTTCGGATGTAACTGAGTCTAGTAAGGAAGCAGCTGTGCTCAAACGGTCCAGTGTAACAGTTTCTGAGCCTCTAAGCAGTTCACAGAATGATAGGACTTGTTCACAGCATGTGCTGAATTCATGAAGCTTGCATTTCAGCGTGGCTATTTCTTCCTCAAGGGCTATAATCCGGTCTGTCGTGTCAGTCGGAATTATGGTAGTAAAGTTGGAGTGGTTTGCAACTAAATCGACTTTTTTGGGATTTAGATGACGGACATCCCTTTTTTACAGTAATATCGGTTGGGTTTCTATCCATGCTATCAGATGGTTTTATAGCCTTTTCTGTTTTCAACTTCTGCCTGAGGAGGGCGCTTCTCGTTTTCACATTATTAACAGGCATTTCTAGTGGGTACTCGTAAGAATGTTATGGTGCTGAGTGTAGGTCTAATAAGTGTTGAATAGAAATACAACCGCAGAGGGACGAGAAAAAAATATGGTGCAGTTTTTACTACTATAAGTATTATAAGTGGTGCAAACCAACCGGTTTAAATTCCGGGTTGTTTTCGTTGATGGGGCAGTTCTTTGGTTTCTCTGTCACCTGCGCGGTTTGTTCGTTAGTCTCTTTTGTTCGTCTATGTGCAATGGTCTATGGAGTACGCTCCCGGGCGGGTGGTAGATGACAATCTGACGTTAAGGTGATTCGCTCACACGATGTGACACGCACTCAAGGTCGAGTGGCTTTGGGGTGAGAGAAAGCTCGCGTCTATTGATCGATGCCGTTTTGGGTCGGTTGTCGGTGCAATGTAGTCCGCACCGTGGAGCTTGGGTCCGATAGTGGGAAAGCCGATTTGCTGGTTGTATTAGGATATGTGGCTCAAAGTACCGCCAATAGTTGTAGATTGCGATGGTATGGAGCTGGCCAAGTGGTTGTTGAATAGAGCTGGGAATTCCGAGCCGAATGATTGGAATTTGGTTGATGTACGTTGAGATGTGTAAGTAAAAATCCACTGCAGAGCGGAGCACGGAGTGATTTGGAAGGTTTTGCAGAGTTTTTGTAAGAACCGTCAGATATCCTTCAGTACTTGTTCCGATTTTGGAAAGAGGACGCAAAACGGGATTAAATGGTATGTAATAGTCCGCGATCCGTTGAGAATGCACGTAGAAATCAAGCAAAGTGTCAGAACTTCGCTTTTACGTCTGCCGTCTGAGACAAAAACTACAGCCAGTCCACAGTAAAGAATAACTGGACTTCTTGCGCATCGGTTGCTGCAAGGAAAGATACACTTGACTCCACTTACCGGATTTGACAAATTGGGTTGCCACCCCCAAATCCATAGAAAATAACAGGACCTAGTGCCCTTAAGCTATTAACCACCGTGTGCAATCAATATGATAAGGCATAAATTGATAGACGATCTTACTCAATGGGATTCCATCTGTAATGCCATCGGTGCCGTTACTGACTCCACTACACTGGAACACATCGTGCGTTACCCAAGCTCATTGCACTGTGGGGGATCTCAGTTATTTCGAGTGAGAGGGAAGCCATTGTGCTATCTGTTTATCCACTCCGAAACGCATCTAACAGGACATCCCGTGGAACGAACGTTTAAAGGATATGAACAATCAAGCTGGAAGTCGATAACACGATAAGAAAACCGTCATTGCTCGCGGTGTTCCCGAGACTCAACAAAGGTACAAACGAGAAAAGAGAAGTTAAATTCGCGCGTGCGAATCGGGGTCACCAACTGGTTGGACTAGTTGCTACTAGTCCGAGACGGTGCGCGGAATTAAGCGCGGATATCAGAAGGCAATGTGAGTCGGACACAGCGGATTGTATTCGAGGGGCTACAATAAGTAGCGGACGGATGAAGCTAGACGAGAGCGAACACGTGAGCGCGGGAACTTACAAGGCAGTTGTGTCGAGCCGGTCGTACGGATGATTAAAACAAGAAGGAATAATATACAATCGGTCAACAGGTAAATTGTACGCGAAAGATAAGAGTTATCTTTTTGGGCACTACTGTCTCCAATGTTCCGGCAAGTGCTGCCTGTTGAACGATCTTTATTAATGTGCGTAAATTGCGATCTGTCAATCTGAAGGAGGATCCAGGGTTCCCAACGGAAACTGATGAACTGGAATGGACCGCTTGGTTGGACATGGGCTTGTCGACGTGAGAGGAGTGACTCTCCGCGTTAGCGTGTGGGTTGAAATTAGAAGATAAATGCCTAGCAAAACATGTTAAGGGAGGGCCAAGAATCGGATGGTTGAAAACTGGGGGATAAAAGTGAAGTTGGAACGAAACGATGAGGGTGAAAAGCGTAAGAGGGGGAATAAGAAGACGGGAAGGCTTGAGTAGTGTCATCCAAACCCCTCTCCACCTTGATCGGTGCAGCAGAGAGGGCACACGTTGATTATCCTTTGCCGTGGCCGGAAAATCAAGAAATTGTTTGATGTATGATTCGTAGTATAGTGTCGGCAGTATACTGTCTGGTTGCCCAGGCCTAGACAGAAGAACGATTAAGGTTCTCAACCAAAGCATTTGGTTCACAAACTTTACCGCATGGTAGCGGGTTTATCGTTGGGCTACAACGAGTCCGTTTTAAAGGATAAGTTGCCAACCTCATTCCAACCCCCAACCTGGAGGACCAGTAGGCTGAGTTTGTCTGGCTTTTAACCATTGACCAAGCTGGTATGAGTGACCCTGATGGTGCAAAAACACCACCCAGAATAGCTATACGGATCGCTGAGGCACACAAACCATTGCAACACGGTAAGGTCCAGCCTCATTGCGATGGCTCAGTGCACGCACATTGCTACAGATCGATCCACAAGCAGCACTTGCCCGAACTTTAAAGACCCTGAATTTGTGGTAAGTGCTCAGACAGAGGAATGTTTTAAAGAACAATTGGACAAGTACATGCTGAGCATGCCTGGATTCCGCTGTTTTTGCTGCTGTAACAATCCCTCGGGAACACACTTAAGCAACTGCGTGTCATCCAGCCAATGTACGGGAGGTGATGGAGCGAACACAGGTTTTCCCTTTTGCTATCCACAACTCTACGAACTCCATCGATATCAGCTGTCTATTGGAGACCCGCGTGCAATACTCGAGCTCCGTGCTCACTTTGCGTTTCTCTTCAGTGACCCTGACAGCACTTTTCATTGCGCCTGCCCGGCGACGATACAGCTTCGAGCAGCTGTTAAGCCGGTTATGAAGCACCATGTACCACAGCCAGCAGTTCTCCCCGTAATTGTCTCGTAATTTACGGGGCACCATGGCACATCTGATCATTTAGCATATCCATTCACGCCTACACCTAACGAAAGCACCTATACCCCATGACTCAGTCATCCGCTGTGCTTACGTGACGCTTTGTGTTCGTCCGCAGCATATGCGTGAACACTTTGATTGGGATTGAGCATGATGCGTTACTTAGTTTACGTACCGTTATCCTCACCATCCTTTCACACATGCAACATTCTTCCATTGCCTTTGCATGCCAGTGGAGAGACAGTTGGTTATTTACGCGTGCAAAAATGTTATGCATTATTTCAATGCCATTTGTATAGCACAACTATTTGGGTAAACGTTTCCATAATTTGGATATGAAAAACTGGGGCGACATTTACAAATCTGCATAAGAATACCTTACACGTACAGCTCCATCGATCCACCGCCTATCCCTTGCCTCATTCCTTCTTCCAACATGCAGTTCGACTAACACACATGTAAGCATTACTTTTCAATTCTTTACGGGTTTTCCGTCAGTCGGATTTGGTTTGCGGCATGCGCTTACTCATTCCGCCACTACCTTTCAACCACACAGCCTATCACAGTAACCCGGTGATTATATACCACGCATACGTGGTTTATAATGTTCCCACTCGGAGTTCCAAACACGCAACGCCAAGGCAGTGTGAAATCCGATGAAAGGTAAGTGGGAAAACGCTCTCCGTAAAAAGGTGATAAACTATACACATAGGAACACTATCGCGATGTTTTCCAGATAACGTAACCTCACGGCCATTAGCTGAACCAGAGTCGTTGCAAGGCTTTGTGTATGCGAGCGTCATACCATCTTTCCTAGAACAACAGGGCATACAAACACACCAAACCAACCGAAATCTACGGACCCTTGTAGGCAGCTTCCACGAGTTATCGCTGCATATTCGTGTATTAAGATTATCAACCTGCATATGCAGCGCATGATAAACAGACTAACACTATTATTGAAATTATAAGGTAATATGTATATGCCCAGACTTTCCGCCATGCCGATATACCTCTACCTTTAAATCGCATAGGAGGTAAGTTACACAGCAAGCAAAACGCACGTACCTGAAATGCCATTAAATTTTCCAAATGATTTATTCCAAAGGATAAAAGTTCAACACTATCTCCACAATCACTGCATGTTACGTGAACGGTATCATTCCAAGCACTTGAAACATCGCCAAGAAAATGTTACATACACGCCCATTTATCCACCTTAAAACTACCTATGTTAGCTATCGGTAACATTCGACCAACCACGGTGCAGAAAAAACATACTTGCAAACTACCCCTCAGCATAGGGCCTCTAGTAACGAGTGCATGGAACCGCTCTACGAGCCTGGCATGGCCACAAGGACTGTGCACCCCTTCTTCTCCAGATACGATCAACTGTCTCCTGTAAGCAGTATGGAGGAGGCAGTGGGTATTAAACAGATAGGCACCTTGTCAACATGCACACCAAGCGCAGCCACACCGAGGATATCAAGCAACAGCCAATCACTTGAAACGACAAGATGAAATAAAATAAATCGAATAATGCATACAGATAGGTGGCATAACTCTTCGCTAAATTATCATAAGAAATACGTGGGTTAGCAACGAATCCGCGATGAGGAAAAATGTCCGCAAGTTACTTAAAAATGCTACAAACGCAAGACGTTACCGGGGATAAGCGCACTAAGCGTAAGCAAAGTGGACAGTTAATAGAAGATTACTCAGGTAGGCAGAACAAACCAAATAAAGTGGAATAATATTTATCCAGCTTAAACGGACCTAGTTTAAGTGTAGGTTGGCTTAGCCTAACTGCGGCGAAGAAGTATCAAGGATGCCACGGCAGCCTCAGCATGGGGCATAACAGACATATATATATATATATATATATATATATATATATATATATATATATATATATATATATATATATATATATATATATATATATACATAAATGCCTATGTCCGCACCGTTACCAGTATACATGTATACATATTTGATTTAGATTTTTCGGTGCACATAAGTCTGCTATATCAATCTATATATGCTAGGTGCAATTTATATATATATATATATATATATGTTTATATATTATATATCATTTACATGCATACATATATGTCTCACCCGGCGTGTTTATATATACATCCATATATATATAGCTTCATATTGATTCATATTTAGTATTTGCATTCCTTTTACATTTGGATACTTGCAGCAACTCAAGTATATGTCATTAAATTTACCAACACACTTCTCTTTTAAATGGCATGTCACCGCTACCAGCATTACCCACTAGCATTGTACATTTCATTAATGCATGAAGTATAACTTTCAATAATAATTCACATGGCTATCCCGCATTAACGTTCCCCATCCCCTCTAGCACTTACGTAAAGTTCCCCTTATTGGACCAGACATCTTGTCAATGACACCATGCCTAACAAAAACAAATTACCCCTGCAATGCAATTATTTACTCTTCTGCTTCTGTATTAGTGGTTCTACAACTTTGGATAAAGAGCGCCGTCTCTTTCATCGCGATTTCAAAATAAAACAAATACAATAATCAGCCGACCGATAGGAATACCCCTTATCCAAGCACGTAAGTTACTTTTACCAGTAGCTTCATGCAAGCATAACCTTTACATACATGAATCAATTGCATTAACGCTTATTTGCTCTATAAAACATCCGTTCACACTTCACTTGTTTTTACCGTTTGCCTGCTTTCGATTACGCCGTGACCTTCAACCACACCTGTAGTCATCACTTTAATTTAGCATAACCGTTTTCAGGAAGCATATCCATATATTATTATCTTCCATTTCGCACGCAATAATACCACAAAAATTAAGGATATACTATGCAGCCACTCACACTATCTTGGTTGTTACCGAGGACCATGGAAGCGAAACCCTTTCCCGCCAATACAGAAATTAGCCCTTCCCAATACAACCGAAGAAAAGTTGAATTCGCGCGTGCGAATCGAGGTCACCAATTTGTAGGAATAGTTAATACTGTCCTGAGACGGTGCGCGAAATTAAGCGCAGATGGCAGAAAGCAGTTTGGGGCGGACACAGCGGGTTGTATTTGATGGGATACAATAAAAAGCGGACGGATGCAGCGAGACTAGAGCAAACACGTGAGCGCGGGAACTTACAAGGTTGTTGAGTGTCAAGCATGTTGTAAGGACGATTAAAACAAAAAAGAATAATGTACAATCGTTCAACAACGAAATTATACATGAAACTAAGAGCTATCTTTTTGCGCGCTACAAGTTAAAATGCAGAAACTACTCATCCGGCACTATAGTCCCGGCATACTGCGTACTAAGCAAATAAACAAATAAATATTTTATTCTGGACAAAGCATATTGCAATATTGTACACGATAGCAGAATAAGCAGCACCAACAACAGGAGTAGTACAGTTGGAGACAGTTGTGTAGGCCCATATGGCCCAAAGGTTGTATGAAGTCTATGTACACAGAATGCGCGAGGTAGAGATAATAATCAGATCACTAATATGTTATGTTGATGAGGAACTACTCCGCTGAGGCCCCGTACGCAGTGTGGGTCAGGTGAGTGAAGTACGAGGAAACGGGTGAAAAATACTTAAGAATAGCGGCATGTCCCTGATCAAACATGTAAGCGTGTTCGTGCGAGAGCAGATATATGCACAGGACTTGTAAATGTGAAATCGGTCAATTTGCCAATGAGTTAGGGGCGGTGACGTTATTGGGCGGCGAGTCACATCCGCTACGTCGCAGTGTTGTTAAACAGACATATGTGGCATTTTGTAGGGAAAATGCTTGCCAGACGAAGACCCACCACGTTCTGGAACACTGCCGGCTAGTGATATGACACTGACAAGATTGCATCTGACCGATTACCCTCGCGGATATTCGCGGTCACGTAACACCAGCTTGTTTCCCATGGCTGTGTAGTCGCCTTCGGGGTCGAGTGCAGGTGGTTGGAGCTGTTGAAGTCGGACGACTCAGGTGACTTGTATGGAGTTGATTAGTTTTCTAAGTTCTTTAGTGTGTCACGATTATGAAGTGGGAGTTTTTTCTTTGTTATTTATTGATTCCGTGCACATAGGAGCCTCGCAGGTATGTCCTCAACGGTGTTTCGTGCAGGAAATGTTATCCTGGAGAACAAGGGAGAGAAGAAAAACGGACCGAGTGCCACGGTCGCAAAGAGAATCAAACGAGGCCTAGGATGTTGCGCTGACGCTATGGGTACCTATACCGCCATTGAACCGATGCGATATGGACCAAAAGAGGGGCGAAACAAGAGAGGGACGTACTTGTGAGCTGAGATGCATGATAGTGGAGCCGAGAGGCAAAATCCAATCAGAGACCTGAAATTGCAATTTTGCAGGGGACCAAGCATACAGACAATGTATCAAGAGGAGGCGAGTATCATGAAGCTGTTACTTATGCCAATGAGAACTTAATCGTTGCTCAAAGGAAGAGAAGCCTTGGGTTGAGACCTATAGGCCTTTGGAGCCTGACAGGCCGGACTAGTCCAAGAGGTTTAGTAATGAGAACCACAGTAGCAACGAACATATAGCAACGCCTGGGATTAGGCATACAGATAATGAATCGGACGGAGACGAGGATTACGAGGCTGTTACTTATACCAGTGAGAACCTTAATCAATGACAGCCGAGCCTCAAAAGAACAGAGGCCTAGGTTCGAGACCTATAGGCTATATTGTTATCAGTGTAGGCACTGGCGCCGTCGCTGTCTAATAAGACTGGGATAGATGAGGCAAGGTTACTACGCCTTTTGAAGTAGGCGATGCATCGGTTGGGGTTTGCGGAGGCTAAGTTAGGCAGGTCCATCACATAGCTAAGTTTAGTATCTCCTAAATGACTCTTGTACGTATTCCGTGCTTCAAGATAACGCCTGAAAGTACATTCCGAGAAAACTGTCCGGTAGATCCACCATCATCTCGTTCCCTATTCATTAGCTGGCGTGCGACTGAGTGCAAACATGTGGATTTGCGTTGGCAACCTTCACCACCAAAAAATGGATGTGAGGGCGGGATATATTTGGGAGAAATGGCTTAACATATCCCAAGCCGTCTGTATATGATCATCCGTCAAGATGATGCATGGGGAACTTACTACCTTGGCTCTAATAGACTGAAGGTGGGCATACCAATTATTCCGACTGTGCGTGAATCGTAGTCGCCAATGAGAGCACAATTGAAAGACAAACACACGTGGTCCTTGGCACCTAAATGGGTGCCATACTCAAGGTCACTCCCAAAGTCAACCAGCTTTGCGGAAACCATGTTTAAAAGAGAAGGAGCATGACCCTTCATATACTTGGTAAGTCGATCGACAAATTGATGCAAGGGTACTTCCTGTGTAAAGTCAACAAGCTAGGCAGCCAAACTTTTAGTTGCTGCCGGGACTTTCAAGTTTTCCATTATTAAGTATCTGTTCGCATTGTGAGTGCGGATGAATTCAATGGAACTCCTAGAAGCGCTCGCAGGGCTCCTAGGCAGCAGCACAGTATTAAATTTGCGTTGATTCGGTAGACTCCAACTGCAAGAGCTTCAATGGTTTTATCAGCTAAGTTAAAGGTATGTATTTTTAATATGTTTAAACTAAATCTGAGGTCCAGGGCGATTCCACCTCCGCGGCGATAAGATGGGTGGTCAGGTCGCAGTATTGCGCAGGCCGTAAAGTACATGTCACTATTTATGAAGTCAGAAGCCAACCACGTTTCAGGGAATGCTATTACATCAGGAGAGGAGTCGTTTAGTAGGATCCTAACTACAAACATTTTGTTACTAAGTACTATGTGAAAACCACTTGTATGGAGAGCACTGGGGCGTGTGCCACCATAATGGGCTCGGGTAGGGCGAAAGTGGACCGTCGGCTCACCATCTTAAAACCCACCAAACATAAATCTATCTCGCCAGCCCCTTGATACGCTGCAATGTTTTGTTAGCTTCCTTGAGCTTTATACTATCCACTAGAGGTGGGTACGGCAGTATACTCACCCCGGAGCCTTTTAGTTTAAAGGCGGAGAGCATAAAAGCTTGGCGCTCCCCCGGTCTGGGCAAGACCACGCGCAATAGAGGGGGTCAAATTTTAGTGATCACCCGATATGTTCCCAAGCTTAGCAAATTTTCAAATCGTAAACCTTGGAAACCCGGTTGGAAGTAGTTTAGAAACAAATAGTTCGAACCAGGGGTGGACGTCAAGCGTGGGTTCTTCCGGAAAAGACACAGAGGACACCGCAATATCCCTGTCGATAAGGCTGTTGAACGTAAATGGATAGCTAGGACAATGGGTGTTTCCGGATTGCGTTCCAGTAGCAGTGGCCGGCGCAGCGCCGGAGTTTATATCCTCTTCTGTAGGAGCAGCAGATGCACTGAGGGGGAACAGTTTGCTACCTCCTTTACCGGGGACGGAGCATCGACAGCGCCCAACGCTACACCTTTTAACTTGGGTTTGGTTATACTGATAGATTTCTTTAGCTTACACCGTTTTACTTTCACAGACACACTATCCTGTAAAACCTCCTCCCTCACAGCCTTCAACATAACGTCAGGACGTTTACCATCTTCAGGCGCCGCCGCAAGAGTTGGTGAATCATTTGAAGCCGATTGTTCCCAGCACTCCAGCATTCTCAAGGCTTAAAACGATTTGATCAACCTTCCCCTCCAAAGAACTACACAAAGATAGAAGGGCACACACTATCACAAATATTTCAAATTCGCCGCTTGGGACCAGTTCAAATTCAAGCGGGACTGGAACGATAGGATTGGTCCGTGGGTGTTCTTTCTGCAGCGGGTCATTGAACCAGGTGTTGGCAGACATTTAACTATTGATGGACCGAAAATATAGACCGCTTCACACCCTGTGTAACCAATCAATGCCCACTTATCCTGCTTTAGCAGCCCTTTCTGGGCCGGTTACTTGAAGTAAGAAAGAGAAAGTAGTAAACTCTGTAAGCAAAAAGCGAAAGTGGAAATAGCTACGCAGGTGGAATACCAAGAGATTTGAGGCATTAGAAAGAACTGCAAGTGAAGATGAGTCAGTTTTGAAAAGGAGAGATTTGGTGTTGCCACCCAAGAGCATCGAGCTGGCGCGCGAAATCCCTAACGGTAGGTCCCATAACCTCCTGCTCTGGAAGCGAATTGCAGCGATGTACAACTCGTTGCGACAGCAGCGTTTCCGTCCTAATCCTATAAGACAGTGGTTTATGCAGTTTCAGTGGGTGATAGGGGAGGTTAGATAACAGCTAAACTAAAGGGCCCTGAAAAGTCCGGGCCTATCTTACCCGTCAAAATACCATAAGTGTGATCCGGGTCCCCTCTTATCCTGCGGTAGTGCATGGAACGCATCCCCAAACCTAGCAAGCGTTCAGGCTGCGTCTGTCCCTGTAGAACCTGCACTAACCCAGTGCCACCTTTCTCCAAGTCCATTTTGTCTCTTAAGACATGGTAGACAAGTCTGGATACATTATGCCAAATGGGAACGGACAAATGCCGATAATAGCTCCACAAACAAATTCGCCGTTAGGATTCCGAAAGAGCGGCGCATAAACCATATCGTACGAAATCCACGACAAGCAGCCTTCATCCAATGGTCGCCAACATGAAGTGCTGATGAGTTCAGGCCCCAAATCAATCTACTGGTTGACAACGGGGATTACACCACCGCCGGCAACATATCGAGTGGGAGGATTGGCAGCTCCGATTAGGAGCACATAGTACTCGGCCCTATTTATGGGCATCAACCATAAGGTAGACCATTCCCAGAGCCTATCCAAGGCACTTTTAATTGCCTCAGGACCCCCGGGATTTCCACAATATTCCGGAGCCTAAAATTGCCGGAAAACATTAGTGCAGACAATCCTAGTTCCCCGACAAGTCATGCAAATAGATCGCAAACGACGGCCTCAATACCGAGCCATGCAGGACGCCACTTAGGTTAGCTTGCCCAGAGAAAGGCTACGCCCCAGCCGTACACACTGTTACCTTCCCAAAAGTAAGGCAGACACTCACTGAACGTCGGGACCAGATACACCGTCAGATACCAACTTTAGAGAAAGTCGATGAGGAGCAGTGTCAAAAGCCTTCGAAAAGTTCACGAACAGCGCTTCTAAAGTCTGGCCACTGTCTACCGCTTCGGCCCAGCTTACAAGAGCTACGAGTAACTTAGTCTGACACGAAAGGCCCTTGCGGAATCCAGGCTGCGCAAAGCAGAGAAGGTTAAATCTATTCAGGTTGTTTTTCACTGAATCCCCCACCAGTTTTTCAAACAACTTGACTACTACACTTGCCAAACTGACAGAGCGCTGTCACCGCCCTTAAATAGCAGACAGCTAATTCCGTCCTTCCATTCCGAAGATTGGACGCACCTGTGGAACAAACTTGAAAAACACATGTGAAATGACCTCTCAGTTGTGGTCAATTCATACGACAGCTATGGATGAATTAAATCAGGACCGAAATCTTCAGAGGGATTATTGCCTTGCAGTAGCTCAAAGACCTGAGCCTACGTTATGTTAAACTCAGCCGAGCAAGAATCCCCTGGGATTCTTGCAACCAATTTAACCTGCGATAAAGAGATCACCCGAGCAAATAGTATACTGATCACTACGTATACAAGCTTTGTCAAATGCAATTTGCGCACTGGTCTTGCCTGCTCGCAATAACGTTGTTATGGACCCTTTTGACGTATGCAAAAGCTTCTTGGAATTAGCTGCGGCCGAGTCTGCTAAACCATGCTAGTACTGGAGATGAACAGTCCTGAGATGTTTCTTACATTTATTTCTAATCCCTCGATAAATATCATAGGTACTGACTGGTAGAGCTGCTTGTTAGGTTCGCCAGTATCTAGACCGCTTTTGCGTAGGCATTTGCCTGTGGTACATATCCATGGAGGCTTTGCCCGTAACCCCCTTTCTTCCTGCGTGGAATAAAGAGAATGGAAACTTCCGAAAGGCATGCCTTAAATTTATCCCAGGCTAACTAGACAGAGTCGGCCATCGAGATCTCACAGTTCAGAACTAAGTTCGTATCTGGAGTTGCACTAAAGTCCGCCCGCCAAATATTCGGAAGTAATTCAACGGCTGTCTGTCGGTGACTTGAAAGAACACACCGAATGGATATGCGTGGGAGAACGCTGGACCCTAGAGGTGCACGATATGTAACGTCAGTCATGAATTTTACGGTCTCAGCGAAAACCAGCTCTAACGTAGATGGTATTTTGTTGTCCATATACCTCGTTGGGCATTCCACTAAATGGTGCAACTGTACTTAGAGAGTCAGCTCAAGAAAGTCTGTACCGAACGTTCCTGACGCCGAATTGCGAGGAAGGACGGCCAATCAGACTTCCGGGAGGTTAAATCCCCTAGAACAACATCTATTCGCGGAATGAGTGCTAATAGTCAATTATCTCTTAGGAAGAAGTTCCATGACTCCTGTATATAATTTCAACTATACTGGGTACAGGAAGTGCACAAAACAGCTGATAAGGCTTCGACAAGCTGATCCGACGGCTGGAAGGTGCAGGTCCTCATCACATCAAAGTTACAATGTACGTCTCCGCCTTGCTGAACAACGGAGCGCTCAGTCCGAAACAGTGCGTAACCAGGCAAACTTATCCCACTCTCCGTGAAATCCGGATACAACCACGTTGCAGCGAAAGCAATTATGTCGGGACGAGATTTGTATACAAGTAGACCCGACCCTTGCACCTTGTTTCTTAGGCTAGGCAGTTTGCTAAATACTATCACAAAGAATACGGCACGACCATCCCTGGGCCGTGCGCCATCAGGATGGGTTCTGATAGGCGGAAGATAACTTCCGGATGACCACCGGAAAACCAACCAGACGAAGACATTTCTCCATGGCCGCCCGTCTAGTTTTGAGGTATTTGATAGCCTTCAACCTTAATCTATCTGCCAGTGAATCGTCTGGCTAAACGCTGACACCACTACCCTTAAGTTCGAATGCGAACCGCAGTAATGATTTGCTTTCCTACTGGATAGAAAAAGCCATGCGAGGTAGTCGGACTCGCCGAGTTGCCGTACCGGTAGGGGCGTTTCTCAATCTGGTCAGCTTCCTGACATTGACACCAGGGAAGCCAGGTGGAAGCATCTTGGCGACGCACAGTCTGAGTCACTTGATATCCAAAATGCGTTCCCTTAGGAGAGCAGCCGCAGATTCGGTGACGTTAAGGAATATAACTCTATTATCTGTGAAAGAGTAGCCTCAACCGGTAGTGTTTACCCTACGTGCCTTGGATTGGACACTTATACCAGTTGTTTGCACCACTAGCGATGGGACTGTGTGAGTCTCCGCAAACGACGTCAAAGCAACGGTAGCGTAGGTTTTCCGGTCTATTGCCGGCGTCTTAGTAGTTCCTGGGTGTTCAAGCCCCTTCGAAGTTTTACGGGCAGATCTAATCCGCTTCTCCATGTTGCCTCACGTGAGCAGGGGTCCTTGACCATGCGTCGCACTGCTCAGTTACCAACACTTCGTCAGAACGGGCTGTGTTAGTGGCAGCCGAGATGGCCAACCACTTCGGAAGGTTCTAATGTGCACAACCGTAATATGGCTTTACGACGACCGAAGGCAGTAACTTGCACCATGCCACGGTACTTAATTCTCTGGGTTTAACAGAGGCCTGCTGGTCTTCCTGCAACCTATTTCTCTTCAATTTGACCGGCTGTTGAATATGTGTCTTGTGCTTAACACAATAAGGGCAATTGTAGTTACCTGGAGATTCCCCCGTAGGACTGTGTAAACTATTCCAAAATATATTTAAATCATGGCTTCCTTATGTATTAGGGAATTAAACGGTTCGCCTGTTGGAGCATTGTTTCCGTTGCTTGGAACCAGAACACCATCTCCGCCTTTGGCGCGCGATTTGACTACGAACGAGGCTTCGTCAACGCACTCGACACCAACCACCTTCTCCCTAGCTAGCTTTCTGCTGCTGCCCTATTTTTAGCATTAGCTAACTCTCCTCCCGTCCAATAAGCTTTTACCTAGCTTACTTTGGTGTGTTCTACCCATTGCTTTTGGTTGGCCGTCTAGCTTTTGCCGAATATTTGGCGCACGATCTTCGCGCTATAATTGGTGACCCAAAACATTTTTTGTTGAGTTTGATAATAATCTTTCTCTTCAGATCCGGTGACTTATTCTGTCTACCATACTACATTTACTTTTTACTACTTGCGCTCACTTTTACACGCGCCGTAACTTTTACCACGGGGTTCATACACCTAAATTCTGACGATCAGTTTAGTGGGTTCCGTTTCCGTATCACGTCTTTCCGTGAGGCTAAACCTAAGGCCTGGTTTGCTCAGCTAGAATCCATCTTTTCTTTACATGGCTTTAAGCATGACAGCGTAAAATTTAACTGACTTGTCGCAGCGCTTCCTTCGCAATTCGTCAATGATCTCGACGACAACTTGGAGCTTCCCGAATATCAGAAGTTACGATGAGCTTAAGGCCGTAGTCTTAGGGCGGTTTGGCATATCAGACCATGCTCGCGTTACGCAGCTTCTTAACGAAACCGAGCTGGGCGATTGGAAGTCTACTCAGTTGCTGCACAAGATTCAGGCTCTAGCTAATCCTCTCCCTGTTGGCTACTTTTCTTAGCGATGTGGCTTCGTCGCCTACCACGTGACATGCGTAACCCCCTGTATGCAAACGATGCGTCTCTTTGTCAGCTCGCCTACATTGCCGACCGTATTTCAGAATTCAACGCCAAAGTATCTCAGGTGCAGCCTACTTCAAGTACGGAGGTAGCAGAAGTAAGAGCGCTAGTAGCGGCACTTATCAACTGACTAGGGAATCTAACGCAGTCCGCTTCCAACTGCCGAAATCGTTCCCGTAATCGCGCTCCTCCTAGATCACGTTCGAAATCACCCAATGGGTCAAGATATGGTTGGTACCACGAGCAATTTGGTCATCAGGCCAGACGGTGTCGCCCTCCTTGTTCCTTCAAGCGCAACACGCAGGGAAGCGAGCCAGCAAGCACGTAGGGGCGACGGACGTTGCTGGCTGCCCCAGTCACCTTTTCTTTGTCACCGATCGCAGTACGGGAGTACGCTATCGCGCTTGATTTTAATGATGTTATCAAAGAGGTGACCGGTTCTTTGCGCAGTAAACGGCACTACCATTCGCGTGTATGGACAGCGCTCTCGCACGCCTTATTTAACCTTATGCAATTATTTTAAATGGATCTTTCTCGTAGCAGATCCAGGCACCAATCTTTGCCTTGACTTTCTGCAACGCTTCGATTTGCTTGTTGACGAGAAGCAACGCCGTCTAATCTATCGCCAAACAACCCTGGAATTTATATGTACCTTTACGGACCTTGAGTCAATCAGTGCTGTATACGCCAACCTGTCAAGCTCGCCTATCGGCCAGATGCTTAATACCAACTTTCCGCGAGTCTTTCGTGCAATGGCACCGTTTTCTTCCGCCACTGATGATGCCAGCCATCACGTCGTTACAAAAGGTCCGCCTGCTTTGCCAAAGCCAAGCAAATGACCCCTGACAAGCTAAAACTTGCTCGCCCAGAATTCGAGCACTTGCTTGAACTAGGCATCGTTTGTCTGTCTAAAGGCCCCTGAGTGTCGCCGCTCCATATTTTGCCCAAAAAGTCAGGAGACTGTCGTCCATGTGGTGCTTACCGCGCGCTCAGTAACTTTACTGTCCCCGGCCGCTATCCTATTCCTCACAATCAGGACATCACGGCTAGCCTGCGCGGCACCCGTGTGTCCTCGAAAATCGATCTGGTTCGCGCGTATCACCAGATTCCAGTCCCTGAGGAAGACATACAGAAGACGGCCGTAAGAACATCGTTTGTGCTCTTCGAATTTTGCGTATGCCGTTCGGTCGCCGCAACGCAGCCCAGAATTTTCAACGATTCAACAATTCAGTCACTAGAGGTCTAGATTTCGTCTATCCATATATCGACGATATCCTAGTTGCCAGCGCTGCTAAAGAAGAGCACGCAGAACATCTCAAAATATTTTTCGATAGGCTGGACGCTGATAGCATGACTGTCAACCCTGACAAATGCGTAGTTCAGCAGCCTTCCTGGGAATTACTTGACCACCATATTGCTCAGTATGGCATACGGCCTATAGTAGATAAAGCCCGCGCCATCAGAGACTTTCCGGTCTCGACTACATCAGCAGCTGTTCGCCTTTTTTAACAGCATGTTAAACTATTATCGACGTCTTCTTCCACACTGTGCCAATTTGTTAAGCCCACTAACCAACCTACTTCGTGGACTCAAAAGCGGTCAGGCGGAACATACTGCCGCTGCTGCTGAAGCTTTCAAACCCATCAAAGAAGTCTTAGCCAAAGCAGGTATACTCCATCATTTAATCCGAACGCTCCGATCAGTGTTGCTGTTGACGCATCGGACACCGCCATTGATGCCGTCCTACAGCAACATACAAATGAAGGCTGTAAACCTCTTGCTTCCTACTCTAAACGCCTACAACCTGCCGAAGTCAAGTACAGCACGTTCATTCGCGAGCTGCTGGCCGTTTACTCTACCATCCAACATTACCGACAGTTCCTTGATGGAACCACTTTCGGTATCTTTACCGAACACAAGCCGCTTATCTACGCATTCTGAAATCAATCAGCTCAACCTTCACCACGTGAGATCCGTTAACTGGATTTCAAGGCCCGATTCTCGACTGATATCCGACACATTTCTCGTCAACAAAACGTCGTCTCTAATGCTCTCTCAAGAGGATCTGCGATTGGCACTGCCGCGCAGGTAATCGATTCGGCTGCTATGGCCGCTGTGTAATCAAACGATCGAAGTTTTTCGGAACTCCGTGATTCTTCTTTGAAGATATCCCCGCACCCTTTGCCGTCATCTGATGGTAAAATTTTATGCGGTACATCTACCGGACGACCTCGACCCGTAGTTCCGAAAACATTTCGCCGTATCGTTTTTGACACCCTCCACAATATCGCCCACCCAGGCATTAAAGCTACTGCTAAGCTTGTCTGCGACAGGTACGTTTGTTTGGGGGAAGCAACGCGACATTACACGCTGGGCACGCAGCTGACTCACCTGTCACCAAGCCAAGATTTAGCGGCACGTGTCCGCTCCGCTTGGTCGCTTTCCATCCGTTTTAGCGCGACTTGCTCATGTCCATCCCGACATAGTGGTACCTCTGGCCCCGTCCAAAGGAATGGTCTACATTTTGACCATGATCGATCGTTGCACCCAATAGCCCGAAGCCATTCCCATCCCTGACGTAGCTGCGGAAACAGGAACGCGCGGTTTCGTCCAGCGCTGAGTCGCTTCACACGGCTGTCCAGCTACAGTGTCGACAGACCGCGGTCCGCAATCCGCATCATCGACCTATAACGACCTCCTTAAACTCATTGGATGCCGACGCATTCGCACCACCGCCTATCATCCGCAAGCAAACGGCGTGGTGGAACGTTTTCACCGACAGTTGATAGCGTCACTTAGCGCCGCCAATGCGCCAAGTTGGGCTGAGGTGCTGTCCATGATACTCCTTGGGATCCGAGCATCCCTAAAACTTGATCTACGTACGTCTAGCACCGAGATAATATATGGACAACCACTATTTATACCTGGCGATTTCTTTTCCGATAGTCCCAGAATTCCCCGTTACGACGCGAATTATGCAAGTCAGCTAGCCACGAGCATGCGTCACTACAAGCCTACAGACTTCAGAGAAAAACGACCTAACGCTCCTGTTCCACAAGACCTACAACGTCGTCCGTTCGTTTTGCTCCGCTTTGAGGGTCTCAGCAGACCACTAAAGCGACCTTACGACGGTCCTTTCAAGGTTCTGCGGCGTAAGGACCGCGTTTTTCTCATCGACCGTCACGGTAAACGAGAAGCCCTTTCGATTATCTCAAGTTTGCTCACTTAGAACCGTAGCTCGATGAAGACCCACTTTCGTCTTCTAACGAACCAACCCATCCTATGATGGAAGACTCGCCTGGTTCCAATATCCCTGCCCTTAAGCTTCACCCTACATCCAAGCCTTCCACTTCACTCCGCCGCTTCCCATCGAACCAACCGCCACGTCTTCAGCAGTTCCTCTAATTTTGCGACCCGATAGGATGTCTAAGACGACGCATTCCTCTGATTCGTACAAGTCGACTAGGTCGGGTAGAGTTGTTCACTGGTCAGCACGATTAAGGGATTAGTGTCTCTTTCATGTTCCTTATTGCTTTTCTTTTCCCTAAAGGCCAACAACGTACGAGAGCTTAAAAATTCGACAAAGGCGTTTGAAAGCGCCAAGAAAACGAGAAAAGCAGTTTCTGAAAGTCCTAAAGAACGCAAAACATCTTGAAAACCCAAAAAGAAAAACCTTTCAAAAACACATAAAAGGAGTTGCGTTTCGCTTGACGCCTACCTCATCCGGTAGGTATCAATCTTAATTTCGCCATTGCCTCCACCGTCACTGCTTTTGTTTCCGTTTATCTTACATGCATGAACCAGAGGAAATGACGAGCCTGAAGCGAGCGGTTAACTTCCACGAACCCGCAAACATTTGACGCTTACGAACTTTCCTCCATTTTGTGTATTTAACACCGTTAGGGAGGACACGGAGGCAACCGCTAGGCCCCGACCGCCTGGTACTCCCCCAGCAGCTGCATCAGGTTTCACGGCCTGGTCTCGCAGAAGGCTGGCCCGCGACGGGCAGTTCTCAGTAGATCGAAGGGTCACTCACGGTTTCTCTTTTAGGAGGGGGTTGTGTAGTGACCTGGAGATTCACCCGTATGACTGTGCCATCCATTCTATGATCTACTCAAAGGATAGCTTTCTTATGTAAAAGGGAATTAAGCGGTTTGCCTGTTGGAGCATTGTTTCCGTTGCTTGGAAACACGAACACCATCTTCGCCTTTGGCGCGCGAGTCGATAACGAACGACGCTTCGTCAACTCACTCGACGCCAACGACATACTCCCCAGCTTGATCTCTTCTGGTGCCCTATTTTTAGCATTAGTTAACTCTCCTCTCGTCCAATAAACTTTTCCCTAGCTTACTTTTGTGTGTTAAACCCAATGCTTTTGGTTGGCCGTTTAGTCTCGTGCGGGCTGGGTGGCCCACGATCATCCCGCTTTACAATTACAAGCTAAACGATGGCTGTTTTCTAGGCGGATATACTGCTGCCCATCCAACCCAGTGCAAGCCTCATGAAGCTAACGACTGCAGACGTCACGTTGCGTGGCACCCGCAGAACCAGTAACTGTTTCTGCACAAATCGCTTTACCGCAAACAGCTGAAGAGTTTGTTAGTTGGTCCGAGTTCGATTTGGAACCGGATATCTTTGCCATCAGGAAACCGAATTTTTGACAGACAGCACGGGCGTGTACGGGCGTGGGTAGGCTAAACTGCAGGCAATGTGAGCAGCAATCAGATAAAACCCAATGTGCTGCTTCTGTACAAATTTGACCCACCAGATCCATAAACGTAGCAACGAAGGTAATAACAGGCTTCTCTTTGAAATAAACCCTTAAACTGTGCTCTGTTGGAGCTGTGCGAGACTTTACAGCGGTCAGTGATAAGCAGGAAAATAGGAGGTTGCCGTAGCGGACAGCAAGCCACTGTGCCTTTGTGAAGGAAAAGCCAAGAATACATTGGGATGTAACAGCTTAACGTGGAGAAAAGGGCTACGGGTTGCAAAGCTGACATCGTTTTACCTGAGAATAATGATAGTTTGAATGCAACATAAGGTACGTTGGTCGATTAAGTTTCTGTCGTGGCCGTCGAAGATACCGCTGCTTTCATGGATAATTCATTGGATTGTAGAGAGCAGAAGAAAAGTCTTTCTTCAGCTCCTACACTTCCCGATCATTGCGTGGATGCCGTGAGCCGTTATGAAATGGTATACCAAAAGAGGCATTACCGGCCACATTGGAAGAAGCCAGGTCCCATCTTATCAAGTGAAAATCGAAAAATCGCTTAAAACATTCCTCTGTCAGCGTGTAGACTACAGGTTTCAGCAGTCGTTCCAGTCATTTACAATGCAGTTTGCTAGAGCGAGTGAAGCGAACGCTGAAGCATCTAGGTTTAAATGTTTTCCAATTGTGCCCCCGAGTGAAACCATTAGCGTTGACTTGAAAGAATGTTTGCAACCCCATCCCCAATTCCCCCATCAGTACTCGCTTAGCAAAAACCAGAGACCCTCTATGTAGACGATATTCCAGGGAGAACAGGTGCATGCGCCGTAGTGGAAGAGGGTAAGGCAAATCCCTTAAGTCCTGCATGGATTTCGAAACACGCCGCTGGTCCTTCTCAAACATGTCACACCGGAACTTGGTAAGAGGAGAGATGGCGGGTAGTCCTTATTCAAGGATGGCGCAAATAAGTAGTAAGCAGGATTCTGAAGGTTTCCGGTGTCAGACGCGTGAAGCTATCCGTATGGAATATGACATCCTGTTGGCAGCGGCAACCCTGCGTAGCGTATCATCTGTGGTCCGTAAATACTGTGAGACAAGCACACCGAGATGTTTCTCAAAAATGGTGGTTCTGATTAACATCCCACCAACATGGTATATCCAGAACGGTTCAGGTGCGCCTATGGAGAGAACTGAGAATTTTCTACAATGTATGGGCAATTGTCAGCGGACTGACCGGTTGTGTAGCACTTCTACTGGGGCCTGCAATTTGTTAGCATCCTCGAGGCAGGACACTTCCATTCACAGTTTCATGCCCTCGGCGCAAATCAGGCAAGCCATCTGAAGCTCCCATGTTAGGTCATTGATGAATGTCTTGAACACTTCTGGACCAAGTTTCGACCCAGGCGGCACACTACTAGTCATGAGCACAGGAGCGGAGTAGGCTTCATTAACCTTGACTCGCATAGTCCGGTCATCCGAAAATCAGCAAAACAAGAAAGAGCATTCTCAGAGACACCAGTACCGCGGAGTTTAAGGATGAGCCTTTCATGAGAGACCTAGGCAAACGCTTTGCTGAAGTTTAAAACCACCACATCCAAGAGTTTGACAGTGTCTAACGATCCTGCCAATTTCTCTCTAGCCACAAGCAGGTTGGCCGAACGCCATGCGGAGCACAAGGGATGATGTTTGGGTTTTCGAAATGAAGCTGCAAGGCGCGCTGGAGAATCCTTTCCATTAACTTGCACAGTAAGGACGTTAGGTAGATAGGTCGATAGCTCGCAGGATCTTGACGTTCCCTTCTCTTGTACATAGGGTTAACAGTTCCCAATTTCTAAGAAACTGGGTCGTCCAGCTTCCAGGGAGTGACAACCTACCTGCGAGACGGGAATGGCAATGAGTCCGCAACGGCCTTGTGGAACGCAGCTGCAGCCCAGCAGGATCCGGCGAGGTGTTCGGCACTTATTTACGAAGGCCTTTGGCAACGTCAGCCACACACCTTTCTATGCGTGGCAATGAAGTTGAGTGGATTGGCGCAGTGTCACCAGGTAACGGCGTCTATCGAGTAAACAGATGAATATTGCAGGGCCAGTAGACTGGCTTTCATCGCATCGCAGTCAAGTAAACTGCTCTGCTCTGCGGAACAACAGCGCAGGAATGCCCCTGTCAGCTTTGGTATTTCTTTTCATGTAAAAGTACAGTGCCTTCGGTGACGTACTGGGTTACACCGCCAAAATGGGTTTTTACTGATGCCGCTTCTTAAGTTTTTTCATGCTACCGTCATTTCTGAACAAGTTGTACTCCAAGTGATAAAGTTCGCAGTGAGTGTGCTTGAATCGGTCCCATAATTTAAGTCTTTTACACATTAAGCGCCTTGCTTCTCGGTCTATCCATGTAGGGCTTCTGGTACACGTTCTACTTTCGCAAACAAGACCAAGCTGTTCAACACGCGAAATCAGCTTGTAGTACAAAAGCTTCCACTCCGCATTTGGATCCGAGGGTTGAGGGATATTCCAGTCCCCAGGGCTAGCGGTTGAATGCAGGCGGATTGAATCAGCACGCCAGAACTTTCTTGGGAAACTACCTTGGTTTTAAAAAGTGGGGCGTCGCTTCCAGAGGAATGAAACCATACAGTGATCAGTAGAGCATACAGGCGGATGAGTGGTAAGGTCTGCGACATCTGATTGGGTCGGGGAAAGCACAAGCTCGAGCATATGGGGGTTTGTCCAACAAATATACGGGTAGGCACAGTAACACGTTGAAATAGGTTATATTCGAGAAGGTTCCCAAAAGTCCGCAACAGATTCGTCTGAAGGAGTACCACAGTGCAGCAAATCTCAGTCGACACTTGAGGTACGGAAGTCTCCCAATAGTACACAGTCCTTTCCCTCAGCATGCATTTTAATGGAATCCAGCAGTCGAGCTCCGGAACCCAATGGCGCTCTGTAGACAACCCAGACCAGAGGGGATCTGCATCCGTCATGAACCCGTCACCACAGGGCTTCGAAACCCCCAATACCATTACAGGTAGCTTCAACTAGATAAGCCTTGAGGTCTGCATTCCAGTACAGAATCACGCCGCCACCTGGTCTCCCTCGTTTTCGATCATCCCGGCAGGGCTGGCACCCGGGGATCTGCACCACCGAGTCCAGCATATCCACGGACAACCTTTTTGTCGGTGGAAACCACTAGGATAGAATGATGCGGGGTCAAAAATTAAATTTCATCGAGTTTGTTTCCAATGCTGTGCACAGTAGCATAAATTGCGCGCAATCGTACTTCACCCATAACGCCTGGGTATGACAAGAAGTGGTTCCCAGCGAACTTTCGCAGGGTTTCAGACTACGAAAATTGTCACAATACGTAAACCAGTCCAACGGTTGTCTCAGCGGGATCTGCGTACTTCAACCTTTTGTTTAATTTCACGCAGTCCTGCGGGGAAAGGTCACGCAATACCTAAAAGGATTCACCTTTAGGACGCGGAGCATGTCGGAAGAGTTGACGGACATCGACCTCATTTTGACATACAGTTTTAAGTGGACGAACCTTTGAGGCGTCCTCTTGCTCCTTGCCAGGGCGAAAAGCTGAAAAGTGTTGCTTCCTTGTTTTCCTTCACGGAACAGTAAAGGGGCCATCCGTTGTAGGAACTCCTGGTCATCTACAATGCTCTCAGCTGGGGTGGCTTTGTTGGACTCCGTTACATTCACGATGATAAGACCACGGCCGCAAGGTGACGATTTGGCATGTTCCTGGATCCTCGACTTTGGCACAGGTGTACCAGCCTTAATTAGCTTCTCCAGTTGACGGACTCTAACTAGAACCAAATTCAACTGCGGTTGAGATTATAACGACTTGGATTTCAGCCTAATCTGCCTTGCTTTACGTTTAACATTTCGTACGTTTACCCTCATCACCACTGCGTACGTCTAGAGCGTAGGATCTTTGCTCTGGTCAACACCAGCCAGCGTCGCCGTAGATGAGGTTGACGGTGCTCGACTAAGCTTAGCCGTTGGGGTGGCTGCGCCAGAAGCACATGAGATAAAGTAAAGAGTTGGCGGCGAGACAGCAGCCAGGTTCACTTCATCTTGAGCAGGAGAGGCGAGCGGACGAGCGCAGTCAGTCCGTCAAGACATCGTCTGTTGCTTATCGTAACACGGCACAGGTTGCAAGTGAAACCTTAGCCCGTGACGTTGTAGAAGTAGAAGTAGAAATTCGCACAACTCAGGGCTGACGCCACAGCAAGCTAGGTCGGGCCACCCATCGCAGATAGTGCCCTGTAAGGATTCACATCGCAAAGTTCTTTAAAACATGACAAGCAATGGGGCGTCAGAGCAGATGCGGTCTCAATAGTAAACAGATGATTCTCCAAAAGAACCTTACTTCTTTCGCACCCTCATCCACTGACAATCCGTTACTCCCAAAATGCACGTGCTATGCGTCCCATTATGTCACTCTTCCCAGCAGCGTGTTACTTTATAAACACATTGCGACACACTTGAAAGTGACCTAAAAGCGGCTGCACCTTGAGTTAACATCAACGGACAGGGAGGACTACGTCTTATTTATCCATTATGGTAACACTGTCTTCCATCATTCTTACTTCACCGCACTTGCCACAGTAACTGAGTGTCACTATCCGAAGCGATATTCTTTAAACCTTTTTATATGATAATAAACAGCTTTTCGCCCAAAACCTTCGCACAGATTACCTAACCACTTGGATGCCTACATACCATCAATTTATGCATAGTCCTTTTTATTACGAGATTCGATAGCTTTACCTTTAGGATACCTAGAGGGAATGCGGCATGTGCTCACAGTTAGAAACATCTGCGGGTACCATTTACAAATATAATATTCCACTGCGTCAGCAATTGTGCACCACAACACCTTTTGAACCTAAAACGGCTATGTCTTTCTCTAGCAACATAACTGTCCCAAAAACCATTTTGGTTTTGTTTTTCCGTGGGTACGCATCCCATAATCACTATTAATTCCACATATACACCCCTACACATTTGTATTTCTTAAGTAGGAGAAAACAATTTTCCTCTACCTACTTCATTTATATATACACATACATCAAACAACATACCGACGTATATAGGTATCCATATGGATATATTTTGTGCGCATAGGCATTCGCATATGGACAAATTCATGCACACATGCACAACAAATTATAAAATCATACGCACACAGCTTCAGACTTCCACGTTTACACATGCTTTAGAATAACCTCCGCCGAATGTAAAATAATTCCAAATGTAAACTACCACTAACATGCACGACTATCATATCTCAATATAACTTATCATAAATATATATATGCATATATAGATACATCTTTGATAGAAGGGGACAAGTTTACACACGGCTGTCATCATCATCGGTTTATCTGTTTCCCTCCAATGATTGCGTTATTCGCTGAACTCTGTAAACACGCTTGTTATATCGGTCTGTTGAACCTGCGCGTGCAGAACCTTTTTCCTACGTAGTAGTTGTAGTCTGAGCCACACCAGCGACGTGATGCATAGAACGCGCTTGCAAAGCATGCATACTAAGCAAAAGTACATAGGTTTTAATGTATCATGGGCACTGTTGCGCGCCACCAGTCTCTCGATGGTGCTTCTGGCTTCATTGCTGCCTGTCTGTTTAGATACTCCTGGTACGGTACCTGTTTTTCCCGAGATTTTCAGTTCCGTCGCCCAAAACAAATGGGTTATCCCCTGGGACTGGCCGACGCATTCTCAATAGCCAGCTGGCTTAAACAATTGATCTCTTCTCCGGGAGATAAAGAACCCACTCATGGTTCCAAATGGAGCTATTTCCGCTACTCTGAACATGCCACTTCCACGCAGTCTAAACAAATGGGTTTAGCTCGCCTCTTACTCATTGTATCATAATTTACTTACCTGGAATAATATATCTACATGGATCCCCTGTTCCACGACTGAAGATAAACAATGCTGGCGTGATTACCTCTGTCAGCTCTGCACATTCTCACCGGCATGCACAGAATTGGTTTCGGTGCCATACATTTCCGAAAGAACATTCCGATTCTCCATTCACCTGGAGCTTCTCCGGTGTCATTCCGCGGATAGTTTTACTCTCGTATAAATGGCTTCTCCGATAGCCTTTCATGGAATTTTCACTTGACCATGGAGGCAATTGCACTTACTTACATTTGAAGGAATTCCGATGCCATTTTGTGGAGTTACAAACTCGTACCTGTCCAGCACTGGACAACAGAATGGCATTTTCGCCTGCTATGGACGTATTCAGCCACAAGGTACGACTGCACTCACCATCCCCATGACAGGTCCAACGTGGATGGCTGGACACGGTTTGCGAACCATACAAGTAAGTAACAGAAAAAGCCAGGCTCTGGTAACAATATTTTACTTACCTGCACCGTTTATCATTCTACTCTGCGACTCTTTCGCAACATTGACAGGTTTCAAGGACTATTGCAAGCACACTATCAAGCCAATCGGTCAAGCAAGGAAGAACTATGGCTGCCAACCGACTGCGAATAATAGACCAGAAAATCGGTCTGTACGATGCATAGCCGGCTAGCACTACTGTTCCAAGGAAGCTACGGCAGTGTTCCAGGACGTGGTGGGTTTTCGCCTTGCAAGCATTCTCCCTATAAAAGTCCACAGATGTCCGCTTAATGACACTGAAACGTGGCGGATGTGACTCGCTATTTTATAAAGCCACAGGTGAACAATTCACACTGACGCAGTCCTCAGACTTCTACATACAACCTATGTAACTGAGTTTACTATGAAGAATTCTTTGATGGAGCAAAGAACATTCCTATTTCTTAATGTTCATTGCTTGCACCAAAACCTTGCTGGGCTCCTGTACTCATGGCTTATTACATGGCGAAATAACGTCCAACTGGTACCCTGACACAAAGGTTATGACTATTTTTACGCGCCTCAGCGTCATCCTTTTTCCTGGTCTGACTATTACCTGGCAAAATATTCACTCGTATGGACTACAGCTTTTCTGTTAGACCATTGATTAAAACGAAATTTTTTACTATTCTAAAGAAGCTATGCTTGCATGCCTATTTGATCGCGCCTTCACAGGTGTGCCTCGTTTTTACCGAGAATGTAACATTTATTTATTTATTTCCGATGATGCTGTTCACCAGCACGCTTCCGCTGTTACCACTTCCATAGGTAACTTCCAACGTACAGCAGTTGGTAGTTACAAAACATTTGCTACATTGGACACCCATATATTTCGGAAGATTAACCACACATGCTAGCAAATACTTCATTATACGGATACATGACGCTGCCTTTCCTAAGCGACTTTTCACATTCGGCTCCGTTTTGAACCACATGCGTACCGTTACCTATTAACATTTTACATTTTCCGACTTCGCAATTAAGCAAGGCACAGTAAATTTTCCAGCTGTTTTGAGTTACTCACTACATGATATGCACATTCCGCAATAAATAACCCCCTTATTTCCATAAATTTAGGGAACACAGAACCCAGTTGTCCTGATGATAAAGGGACCTTTTGATTGCACTATGAAGAAAATCTGATGCTTGCGGAAGTTTTGTGATACGAACGGTACATAGCAACGGTGGAACCTAGCAACGTTTTCCAGGGGATAAGGGCGTAATGGCTGGAAAGTGTTGAGGAAATTGGTTAGTATAATGAATTGTGATGCAATATAAAGGGTTAAGGATAACGGTGCAGAGGTGTGATGTTCGCCTTATTATTTCGTTGGCCATAGTTGGCGGTGCTGTTACTGCTATGATTGTTAATGACAGAGGACTGTTCAGGTCCTAGGATACGGCGAATTATGACAGTGTGAAAGACTTGGGGTGTGTTTTGGACGTTTTCAAATGGAAACCGCGACATGCCTTTCAGAGCGACACCATTGTCCGCGGCAGCACACAAGCGTGGAAGCGGAATTCATTTGCCGGATGCAGGGGGCTACGGTTACATTCTGTACCGTTTCGTGCGTTGTAAACGTTCCGGCTCTCTTGGCAAACGGTTAGTTAATAGTGATCCATTACTTTAACTTATGCTTGTAGATACAACTCTTATGGTTGCAAGGCCATGTTCTCGGTGCTAATGAAGGGGGAAGATAGTTGGAGGGTCGGTTGGAGGGAAGTTGGAAGTTACTATATGCAACACAGTCATTAATTTCCTCTGGGGAACCTTTAGTTATACGCGCGTAACCGTCGGATATCATCGCGACAAGAGTTAGAGGGGATACGGCTGATGGACGGTTTCCAAAACACACATGATTTGAGACGGTTTATCTTTCACGAATACGGGAAGCGTGCCACCCGCACGGACCTCAGCAATTAGCTGTACCGCAGGTGCCCGATCTAACAGCCAATAGTGAGTTCGTTCTCCTTTTATTGCTGGTAAGCTGCCGCTTTGCTAAATGCAAGGCGCTAGGGATGCCAACATCTTCATCCTTGCGAGCTGGTGCTCCAGGGACATCGTATTGCGTAATATTTCCGTATTCAGTTCATCGTAGCGAACATGTAAGTGTCATGGAAAACAAATAAGTCTGTGCGGACCGTGAGCATATAGCACTTGAAGGCGCTTCCGCTCTTCCGGCCGACAGGCGCAGGCGCTACTGTAGTAGAGTTGCAGGCCGGAACTGCGGCCTTACACGCCCAATAGCAGGGATGGAAGCGGCTTTCTGTCGGCAAATATGCCGCCGGGTTTAAGAAGTCTATTCCGATTTTATGGTGCGTAAGCAAACTTCAGTTTCTACTCGGTCCTCCTTGACAATGTAGGTGAAAGCGTACGCGCGGTGTTACATCACATGGAATGTCTTGTTAGCAAAGGTCCACAAGGTTCCTAAAAGGCTGTTTGTGCTGCAACTGTAAAAGGTAGCACTTTAAAGGTGCCAAGCGCATAACCGGTAAAGGGGCCACCCTGACAGCATAGACACGGAAGCTATTGCCAAAGGAACTTTGGGGATAAGATATTACTCAGGTGGTTAGAACAACCTGTACGACTACGTTACTTTTACCTAACATGTCGCCAACGCTTCACCTATTGCAAGACAGTTTCCTGTTACCTGCTTTACATTCCTAGGATTCAGGGTTTCATTTCGGAATACCACGGGACTTCTTCGCCATCCGTGCACATTAAAGCGCAAGCATCTTACGGTGTTGCCGTCCATTTAGTCCGCTGAAATGCAACGTTACGCAACCGCCAAGCCGCCGTGCTGTTTGGCAACCTCCGCCGACACAGACGGCAGCTTTAAGGCGTGCCATCAGGATGACACGTAAGCGTGTATATCTCATTCACTTATCCTTTAAAAGAAAGGCTAACAATGCACAAAACCACAGCTTGCAGGTACCTCACCCAGCGTCTGCGGTCGACCGTAAGCCACATATGTTGTGTAGCAACTTCTGCCGACATCCCCACCAGCGGTCACGTGCTGCATGATGATAACACATAAGTGTTATTACAGCCTTCATTTATCCTTCCAGAGAACTGGTCGCCAAGCCCTTTTCCAACCCCTGTAGCAACCTTACCCAGCGTCCGCGGTAACCCTGCAGTCTCCGCTTTACATAGGCAAGTAACTTAAATGTATGTACTGCGAGTTCATAGCACCTGTCTTTTAGGACATCTCTAGGTGGAACGAATTTCGGCGGCTTCCTGATAGTAGGTCGCTGTTGCACGTACTTTTCCGAATTCTGATTGCTGGCTATTATCCATGTCTTCGTGAACGACCCCTCGGCCCTTCTCAGGGCCACGCTCTGTCGTACGGCCATGCGTCTCCCCTGTGCAAGCGCCATGTTCACAATGGACGGCTTGCAGCGTTTGGAGCACGGGAATATGGGTGCCGTGGGTTGGCTCGTACTCGTGCACCGATTAAAGTACTGGGCAACTACTGGTACACACGTTGTTTTCCGATAGCAATTTTGCATGCAGTACTCGGCTGCTGGTGTGAAATACCTCTTCCGCCTGTCGGCGCAACACCGCATTGCGGTGGTTTAGGTGGTACCTAACCGGACACCGCACTATGTCGGAAGAATGCCTCCAACACGGTAAGTGACAATGCCAGACCTAAAAGTTGACACTTGTTTTATTTGTATCTTCCATCGTGCAAACATCCGTATGTATCCTCATCTCTGGCTTTGTCAGTTGACATTGTGGTAGTGGCTTGTAATAAGCCACTGCCCCTTGCATGAAGTATAAGACACCTTCACACCGCAGGTGCGCAACAGGCCAGTAGTCAGATGAAAATCTTCTCACGGAGGACTTCTATCTGCTCCGCGTACCTTCCCACCCTGCTGCTAAGGTACCTAGCATTTGCCTTCAACGGCAGCCTCAGGGGACAGTCTTAGGCACTGACCCCTTGCCGTTGCCCCACTCACACTGCACAGGCGGCGGTCGCTTGATGAAACTGTGTTTGCATACTCATGCTTAGCAGGATGCTATCAAATAACGACGCGGCACGAGGGAGAGGATGAACAGTAACTCCCATTTGCACGCAAGCTTCCGCCCTACTGACCTCTTCATTTGTATCAGGACGTTGTTCGCCATACGTTTCAGCAACTTCACACCGTCAGTTCTCTTACGCTAACAAGTTCCACAGGTAAGTAAGTGGTATGCACCCTCCTTACTCCCGATTCCATACCTCATCCGGTTTGTATGCCGAGCACATGTCCCCTGCTATCCCCGATGTCCGGTTGGTGTTGTAAGCATAATATTTTATGGAAGCCATAGATACCCTCAATCAATTAGCAATTACACATCGTGCATCTTTACGTTGCAGGTACCTTGTGTGGCTATTCCACGGAACTGTAGCACAGGTAATTGCAGGACCCGGAAACCTTTTCTCCGTGTTTCCGTCGCGTGGGTAACGAGCAGTTAACCAGCGCACCCGCGAGGTCGGGAATATTGGTGAATGGTATAAACATCACCTCCGACCAGTGCATCACCCATTCATGGTACAAATTAAAACACCAAAGCATGTTCCCAGTTATGAAGGATAACCTCACCGTGCATATATGATGCAGTGACGCTTGCGGTACACGCCTGCCGGAGTACCATTACAATTTACCAGAATGCAGCCATGAACCTCAATGCGAAGCCTTGCAATGCCACAGGTTAGTATATTTTGTGAACATCGCATTTCTACTTGTCGCGTGCATTTGTTACACCCTGCGCTGTTCCCCTTTAGCCACCATTACACCCTGACAGCCGAAAGATATTTTCCTCCAACTCAGTTCAGCGTATATCTCTCTCTGCATTGTACTTCAAGTTCCATGGTACATGTCTCTGCGTAATCCTTACATTTGCAATGGCACTGTGCGTATCGTTGCAATAGGCATTACGTCATATACGTCAGCTATATGTCAGCCACTGCCGCTAATCTTGCATTAATCGGCATACTGAGCTTACATGCACATGCACCGCTCCTAAGTGCTGGCTATAACTGGGTTCAAGGCGCTTCACACTTTCACTCAGTCAGCGTGCCTATTTAGTGTTCCGTATGCATGCCCGCTTTCCATGCATTGCCACTGCCCGTTCGCATGCTTACTGTTAGCAAAATTACAGCGCCCACATTTGCTTTCTTCAGCATGAAATCGATGTCCTCCATGACAACCGTTGCCACCACGCCAGCTGGGAAAAGTGGGGTACTTTTAATGCCGTAAATTTATCTCGTGTTCCGTTTCTTACTTGCTTCCGCAGTATATTCAGTCATCCAGAACACATGGATGTGGGCTTCCGGAAATAGCATTGTAATCCCTATCCAAATTCCCATGTTAAACGGATGCCTGAGGATAACGGTCGTGCTGAGTTACAGTCCTTGGGCCTTCCCCACAAGCTTATATAGCCCTAGCAGCTGTTCCCTGTAACGGGCGACACATTAACGGGAAACCGCAAATACAAATATATATATATGTATTTATAGGTGTATGCTTGCGGAATTGTAAAGCCACTCTCGCACCAACCTTGAGTTATGCTCTACTCAGCTTCATTGCACCCATTCCTACGCTGCGTAACGTCTACGGTTGCAAGTTTGTTTGCCGAACGAAGTTTGTAGCGGGTGACACCAGTAACATTAAAAATCTGCTGGTTAACTATCACCTTATGGCCGCAGTTAAGTACGCAGCAATATCCGCCAACCGTCGTGTGATTGCATGCAATGCATCCCACCGCTTGTAAGCTGCCTAAACCTGCAGTGGCGCAGTTCCCAAAGCTATGTATAGGACAGAGGGGTACGACATTCCCTGGAAGTAACCTTACTGCCATCTTCTCATAATGATGCTCACCTAATCCGTGGTAACACTGCCTAATAAAACCTATACGTGTGAGAATGTGCAGCACACATGCACGATGGGATGTCACTACAGTATTTCCCATGCCATTTGCGAAGCATTCCATTCGGTCACTGTATTGGGACATTATCTTCCATATCACTGCTGTCGTCCCCACCTATTGCTGCCGAGCACACTGTGGACGGTCATATGTTCACTAACCAATGGCAAGGGTAGTGCTTCGTTCCAGTTGTACGTGTGATCTACAACCGTACTGAAGTATGGCTGTCCCTCTTACATTACATCTATATTCCACCACGTTCGCAGTGTTACTCCTCATGAGAGTATACCGTTACTGCACAAAGTTTGTGGCGGCCTATTCACAACATTGCACGTTTACGACTATATCATCATGACACAACCATGAGGACATCATCGGCTAATTATTCCGGGACACGTGGAACATAATGCGCTAACCATAACATACGCCATGTAAGACAGTACGACAGGGACGCTCGGGAATCCACATGCGCTTATTTTTCACTTGAGACAACCGCATACCTGCTCCATAGATTGCGGTTCCGTTGTGCTGCTTGGTATAGCACTCCGTTAATAGGTATCTGATACCACCAGAGAACTTCCATGCCACAGCGCGCATTCCGTCCATTTTTGTGCACGGCAACTCATTATTAAAGGTCGCGGTATTAGATTTATTATCCACCGAAGCACTAATTGTCCAACCGTATGACCTCTATATAATGATCAGTTGACAGAGCTTTCATTTCCCCATAGTGAACCCGTCCAGCAAATAAACAATTGAAGGTCTCCTATGTCTGTGGCGACTGATTTGATAAATCTGTGGGATACACGTGCGTATCCACAAATATCCAGCGATCCGGTTACACGATATACAAACACAGCAGTACACCCACATCTCAATTCCTCATGTATACCTAAGTCTTTGTTTCAATTGAAATGCATCTGATATCTCAATCAGCGTATTGAAGCCCGCAATTCCTAACATATTGCCATAAATAAACACATCCCTTTAGAGAAACTTCATCCCGTCCGTTCATAATGATTACGAACACTTGGTGAAACACAAATGAATACTACTCCATTACGCCGGATATAAATATAGATATACGTACATGCACATATGGTTGGCGGCATCCGGTTTCGGAGTTGCCTGTCACTGTGGCAAGCCACAGGACGCCTGCGCCTACAGAGGGACCATGGATGGCTTGCGCTGCACCACCCACAGCTCCAACCACACACCCCATATCCAGTGTAAACCCGAAGGAATAAGACCGGGAGTCATGCGGATGGGAGCCACGTTTCATCAACGGAGCCGGCCCACACTCCTTCACAGGCAAACACAAGCACACTGTATTTGGGAATCAAGCGCACACAAGGCGGTGGCTGGACCGTAGTCCACTCCATACTGAGTGCATGGAACCACTCTTTGAGCCTAACACGGCCACAAGGACCATGCACCCCGTCCCCTCCAGCAACGACCAACTGTTTCCTGGAGCCAGTATGGACGAGGTAGTGGGTAATAGACAGGTAGGCACCTTGTCAATATGCACATCAAGCGCAGCCACACCGGGGATATCAAACAACAGCCAATCACTTGAGAGAGGGAGAAAGGAAAAGAGAAAAACTCGATTAATGCATAAGGAAACGGTGACATAAACCTTAATTAAATAGCATACGTAATAAGTTGTTTACAAACAAATCCTAGCTAAGTGCACGAGGTCAGGAAGTGTAGTTCACGGTATGCCACGAACACAGAAATGTTATGGAAATCGAATACAATTGGCTGAAGCGATGTGTGCAAGTTAATGGAATAGAGTACAGGGAGATATTTATATGAGAAAGAAAAGCATTAAGGTAAAAACTGTAAACTCACCACCTGAAATAAAGAGACTTAGCATGCAAGCACGCGGTTAGTAAATCGAATTCAGCGTGCCTACAAACGCTGCGCCGGCTCGTCGTAATTCTCTGCAGGACCCATCGTCGCTTCTGTTGTGGCCCCAAATGGCACAGCGCATGGCCTACTAGACATTTATATGAGAAAGAAAGGCATTATGAGAGAACCGAAAACCCACCACCTGAAATAAAGAGTCTTAGCATGCAAGCACGCGGTTAGTAAATCGAATTCAGCGTGCCTACAAACGCTGCGCCGGTGCTGCCTATGTTCACTTTGGGACCCGTCGTCGCTTCGGCAGTGGTCCCGGGTGACCTCTCTCATGGCTCACTAGGCCTGCCTGACTAAGGCACTCGCGACCGCATGTTTTACAGCACCATGCGCTCGATGTCGATGCAGTACAATCCATCGGTGCTTGCCGCTTCCGCAACTGCTGCTTCTTCTCTGCATGCATGAGGGATTTCTCCCGCACTTCAGCAAATGCCTTTGCGATTAGATCACGCCATGCACGTCGATCAACCGCCTTCGATTCCCATGATCTGCAATCAAGATTAGAACGTGTGAGGCACACTTTAATCATGTCCTGGTAACGTAACTTGGGTTTCCCAGCATGCCGCTTCCCAATACTCAGCTGACCGTATAAGAGTTGTTTCGGTATCCGCGTCGAATCCATACGGCTCACATTACTGAGCCCTCTCAGGTGTCTCAATAAAAGTATGCAATCCACTGCATACATCCCACTTCGGCGCAACACTTCCGTGTCTGCAACTCTGTCGCCCCAGCCGATCCGCAAAATTCGTCGCACACACTGCTGATGGAACCGCTCGAGATATCGCACATCCCGACGGTACATCGTCCACGTTTCACTGCCGTATAGAAGAACGGACAGTACCATGGATTTGTAAACCATCAGCTTCGTGCCAATGCTAAGCTGATGGTTGTTCCACACTCGGTACTCAAGCTTCCCGAATGCCGCTGCCGCCTTCGACACGCGATTACGCAACTCAACGTGTAGCTGCTGATCAGTCGACATCACACTCCCAAGGTGGCAAAAGCGGGAGGTGGTTTCCAATACTTCAGCACCAATGCTGATTCGCGGCAATATTGAAGATTGCACCTCCGGTGAAGGCTGAAAGAGACAGACAGTTTTGCTTGTGTTGATGGTGAGCCCGAATTTGGCCGCTGTCGAAGCCAGAGCACTAGTCATGTGCTGCAACTCATCCGCGCTGTGTGAAAACAACGCACAGTCGTCAGCAAACAGCAACATACGGATAGTTGTCTCACAGACTAGAGTTCTCGCACCAAAACGACGGATGTTCAGCAACCCACCATCAATACGGTGCTCCACACGAACACCGTAAGCACAAGCCCCATCAAAAGCACAAGACAACATTGCATGAAGATAGATATTAAACAAAGCAGGAGCTAACACACAGCCTTGCTTCACACCAGAGACAACTGCAAAGTCATCAGAGGTCTCTCCACTCAGCTGCACCCTCGCTCGCATACCACTGTGCAGACATTCAATTAAACTTACAAACTTACGCGGGCAACCAAACTTACCCAACACCAGCCACAGTGCCTCGCGGTTCACCGTATCAAATGCCTTGGTGAAATCAACAAAAAGCGCGTAGAAAGGCTGGTGTCGTTCTCTGCACTTCTCTTGCAACTGACGAGCCGCAAACACCATATCTATATTGCTGCGCCCCGAACGGAATCCACATTGCTCTTCCGCCATGTTTGGTTCCACAATCTGACTCACGAGGCGATTGAACAGGATTCGGGCAATCACCTTGCCCACACAACTCAGCAAGTTGATACCACGATAATTCGTGCAACATTGCTTGCTACCTTTGCCCTTGTACAGTGGTAGCACAAGGGCATCCTTCAGCTCAGCAGGCACCTCCTCCTCAATCCACACGCGTTGCACCATGTGGTGCAGCGCAGTCAACAACGCGGGTCCACCGTGTTTCAATACTTCAGGTGGGATCCCGTCACCTCCGGCACATTTGCCGTTTCGCAGCTGAGCAAGTGCTCTCTGCGTCTCATCCAGTCTCGGCGTATCCGCCAGATCCGCCTTCACATCGTGCTGCTTCAGGCCGTTCAATGTAGGCCAGTCGATCACTGAACGGTTGTTCAAGAGACAGTCAAAGTGTTTCCGCCAGACCTGCATTATGTCTGCAGTCTGGGTGCAGATAGCGCCTGAACTACCATCGATCAGTGTCCTCAGCGGCTCCAATCTCGGTCCATACACCGCCTTCAAGGGGTCAAAGAATTTCTTGTGTTGACGGCGTTCGGCGTAGCATTCCATCTGCTTCGCCTTCTCCGTCCACCATGCATTTTTAATGCGACGGAGCTCTCGGGTCAGTCGCCGTCGAAGTTTGCGAAACTGACTACTCTTCCCCAAGTCACTGGGGTCTGCAACATGTGCAGCAAATGCTGTATTCTTCTCTGACACCAATGCGTCAATTGTCACATTGTTGTCATCAAACCAATCAGGCCGCTTACAGTTTGCGCGCCCGATGGTCTCCTCGGCAGCAGCTGTCACCTGGTCGCGAATGTGGTGCCACAGGTCGCCCACTGTGGCTATACGGTCCACATCACCACACAGGCGTGCAGCCATCGCCTTCTCCAGCTCAGTACGTTTCGCCACAGTGCCGAGGGAGAGAATGTTAAATTTACGCCGATTCACGGCGGGAGTGCAATACATCGATTTACGAAAATATATGTACAGTTTGGTCCGAACCAATTTGTGATCAGTGCCACACTCAGCTCCACGCAGTACACGTGTCATGCGCACTTCACGCATATCACGCCGACGTACGATGACATAGTCGAGCAGGTGAGCGTGACCACTCCGTGGGTGCGTCCAAGTTGCTATATCACTCGCACTCAGTGCAAACCGAGTGTTCGTGATCGTCAGGCCGTGAGTGGCACACAGTGAGAGCAGCCTGTCACCGTTCGCATTCGCTGAACCAATGCCATGCGCACCGATAGCATCTGTCCACGCTGATGCATCACGCCCAACGCGCGCGTTGAAATCACCTAGCAGAAATAGTCGGTCGCTCCTCGGCACAGACCGTATCACGGAGGATAGCTCAGTGTAGAACTGATCACGCGTGTCATCAGGATAACACATGGTCGGACCGTACGTGCTTATGAAAGTAGCAAACTTACCTCTTCCGAGTCGTAGGCGAACAGTCATCAGCCGCGCGCTGATGCCCGTTGGTTCACCCACCAGCTGGCCATTCAGGCGGTCGGATATTGCAAATCCGACCCCATGTTCACGTGGTGCTGAGGCGGCGTTCCCCACCCAGTAGAATGTGTAGCCAGCACCTGCTTCATGTAACTTACCTTGCTCAGCGAGCCGAGTTTCACTGAGCGCCGCAATATCGATGTGGTAGCGCGCCAGTTCCATCGCGACCATTGCAGTGCATCGCTCCGGGCGCTCGCTCGAGTTCCGGTCCAGTAGTGTGCGCACGTTCCAGCACCCGATGCTGAGTGCTTTGCGTGCAGGCATACGATTGCATTGGTGGGCCATCGCACGCGAGGTGGTCGTTGTCCTTCGGCGGCTTGCTTGAGGGACTCCACCCGGAGCCTTTGGCTCAATAGCCTGACCCACAAGGCAGTGGGTGGTTTGGAGGTTTGCTTGAGGGACTCCACCCGGAGCCTTTGGCTCAATAGCCTGACCCACAAGGCAGTGGGTGGTTTGGAGGTTTGCTTGAGGGACTCCGCCCGGAGCCCTTGGCTCAATAGCCTGACCCACAAGGCAGTGGAGAGCAGATCCAGCTCGGGAATGTGATTGCAGAGACAGATTGGGATCTGCTTGACGGCCGTCACACGCAGCCTTTGAGGTTCTGGAACAGTTATCATATGTTTTGCGACCGTAATTTGATACGCACCTGCGACCACGGCCAGACGCAGGTGGGTTTTGGCTGGTTTGCACCAATTTGACCAAGGGCTGCCTGGCTTGAGGCGGGCAGTAGCAAACCATTGAACACTCGGAGGTGTCCTTCCACCGTCAGAGACAATGCGTAGCACTCGTGCTCTACGCCAATCGAGCATTGAGAATATCACCCGTAACCTGTTGTCTCCCATGGCTAGGTTTTACGGGAAGAGGGCCATCGACCACTTCCTAACCTCCGGAGAGGATGGACTAGGATACTGCCAGGGCGCCCAATCCTGACAGGAGAACGACTCGGGTCCTCAGCCAAAGCCTTCGATTAAATGAACACCCGAAAGGCAGCGGGTCTAGCTTATGGTCAGTTAGCTGACTCATGCGGATTGGTGTCCTGGATCTTAGCAGGGAAAAGGGCGAAACCCAACTCCCACCCAGCGGTCGCCACGTGGAGGCGCCCAGGACATGAGACTATGGCGCAGCAGTAGCAGCAGTGGGTAGACCATCTGTCAGGATCTAGCCACCACCAGCGCACCATAGGCACATATACATATCTATATTTACATATATGTATGCATATATATAGACTTCATTATCACGCAGTCCAATGCTTCCTTTAAACAATGGGAAAGTAATCACTGGTAAGTAGGCATGCCTTGCTGTTGACTGACAGATGCGTACCGCATGTATAACGCATGCTACGCATGCACATTCAGCACATTGATTCTCTCACTTCATTCTTAACCCATTATTGTATGTATTATCCGTGCCATTGATTATCCGACGCGGCCAGGATTCCTTCTTTCTTACAGCTGCCTGTACATTCATCCATATATAGGTTTGCATGTAGGTATGTAATGTAGGTAGGTATGAATGTACTAAAATAGCAATATATGTTCATGGATGCATAGGTAAACATATAGATATATACATGTATATATATATATTTATGTACACATACCAAGATGGCTGTCGGCATCCGGTTTCGGATTGGCCCATCATTGTGGCCATGCAGAGGACGCCTGCGCCTACAGAGGGACCATGGCGGGCATGCGCTGCACCACCCGCAGCTCTAACCACGGACTTCATATCTACTGTAAACCCGAAAGAATAAGACCGGGAGGCAGGTGGATGGCAGCCACATTTCATCAACGGAGCCGGCCCACACTCTTTCACCGGCAAACACAAGCACGCTGTATTTGGGGAATCAAGCGCACACAAGGCGGTGGCTGGACCGTATTCCGCTCCACGCTGTGTGTACGGAACCGCTCTTCAAGCCTAGCATGGCCACGATGACCGTGCACCCCTTTCCATCCAGCAACGACCAACTGATTTGTAGAGCCAGTATGAACGAAGCAGTGGGTAACAGGCAGGTAGGCACCTTGTCAACACGTGCATCAAGCACAGCCACACCGAGGATATCAAGCAAAAGCCATTCACTTGAAACGACAAGATGAAATAAAATAAATGCAATAATTTATATAGATACGGTGGCAGAACCCTTCGCCAAATTACCATGCAAAGTACGTTGGTTAGCAACCAATCTGCGATAAGTAAGGAAGCTCCACACGGTACTTAAAAATGCGACAAACGCAACAAATTTACCGCGGATAAGCTTTATCAGAGTAAGCAACGTGGCCAGTTAATAGAAGATTATTCAGGTAGGCAGAACAAACCAAACAAAGTGGAATGAAATTTATCCAGCTTAATAAGATCTAGTTTAAGTGTAAGTTGGTTTATTCCAACTGCGGTGAAGAAGCACCAAGAATTCAACAATGGCCTCAGCGTAGGGCACACATACCTATATATATAGCATAATAAGGCGTAGGATTATGTATATATATATATATTGGTCCTAGATTCAGTCTTAAAATTATGGCATTTTTACATAAATTTAGCCTATGCAGCTGCGCAAATGAAGACGTTCACATTTTTCCTTTACGCGTAGCACTTTTCAACCACTTAGCCACAGCCACACACTTTACGCACTTGCAGGTATTCCCGTTTCATAACACGAAGAACAAATGAAAATCAGTGCCTGCGCATTTTCAATTCCGCGTTCATGGTCTCAGCAACACAGTAATATAAAAGGTCCCTTTTTCTTATTCTGTTATCCATTGCGAACATATTCCATTGCACCCTATCAAGCAGGCACCTCCTGATGCCTTTGACATAGCAGTTAGTCCTTTCTTATTCCTACATTTATCAACCTGCCTTCACTTTCAGTTTTCCTTCAAAGCATAAGCAGTAAGTTTCCAACTTCTTTAGTCTGCGCATGCGCTACGTAGGAATACTCCAGGTACATACGTTACCTTAAAATGTTCCATTTAATGCCTTCCGTGTGGAATAGTTGTGCAAAATTTATGACGTGTAGGTTCTCAGCCATTTACCTGCGGCATTGGCTACAATTAGTTTTTATTATAGTATACCGTCAGTTTCAGCCTAAAAGCATGCCACATTTCAATGCGTTCCCTAAACTAAATAAATGCTACACTCGTTGAACGCATTTTCTACACCTCCGCTTCTGTTGCTTTTTCGCATGCTTAGTGGCCTTCATTATTTCAGTACCTTTGCCTCAGTAAAATGCTGATGAAGCACATCACATGTAACACCATTAAACGGTTCCTAACAATTTATGCTAGCCATCGATGTAACTCAGAAGGCAAATTATTAACCCTTTAACCCTTGTACCCGATGCCACGGAAGCAATTCAAATGTAACCGCCATATTACAATCAAACGGTCCGCATGCTCAGAAACCCATACTGAAACTGCCGCCGTTAGCGGACTGGACCGTCCCATCAAAATACCTCAAGGAAACTGAACGCTCAACAGGAGGACGCTATCCGCAGTTTCCATTCTGTCTCTTTAATGATGTTGATTACACTATGTTTTATCTTTGCTTTTATCATTTCCGTCACCAGCCATTTTTGTTTCGTTTGTTTAAATTCACACAGTTTGCATAAAACCATTTTTAAGCTCTCGCATCGTGTTACTTTCATTGGCTGCTGTCTTTGCTTGTGCTGCTGCTACACCTTTCCAGTAGACAGATTTATATCCGAAATGCTATTCGACTTTGGGATAATATGGACTAAGAGAATCACCATAACCTACGTGTGCACGATTGTTCTTCTAGTATGAGGTTGCCTCCGCACTCGAACTTATTGGGTAGCGAAGCTCTACATTAAGTGGTGCCCCAGTGTATTTGGGGAAACGTTACTTTTTCAGTAGGTTTGCTCTCTTTAAACAGTTTGCTGAAACTTCCGTTGCATGTTGGTTATCATGCTTCGATGTGTCAAACCCACGCATCTAGTTTATTCGAGTGGTGTCTGTCTTTCGTTTCCCTAAGCGTTCCTCGCAGTCTGCGATGTTTTCATATGTTGTTGCCCATTTACCTACACTAGTGACTTCTGTGGTCATCGATATCCTTGACACCACGCCGACTGACTCACCTTGTAACAAGCATAAAGGAGCTGTAGTTGCTTTCTACAAAGCTTCCGACAAGATCGAGCACAACATTCTACTACAAAAACTGTAGTCTTACAGCGTTTCAAGGGCCTTTTCCGGCAGGCTTCGGAACTACCTCCCAAGCCGTACCCTCCAAATACGCATCGACGGTGTGTTTGTAGTGACATGGAGATGGGCCTGTTTGTCGGTGTAAAATATTAGTAATATATAATATTCTTATGTACATAGACAACCTAGGAAGCTTGTCTGTTTGCATATTGCCTACGTGTGCTTGGGTCATCCAGACAAATCGCGCTCGCTCGTTTCTGGATTTTCCGCCCCGAAGAACGTCTGCTGCGTCTAGGCTAGTGACTCTAACGTTTCCCTACCTAGAACCATTTTACGGTGCATTCCGCTAGCGTGGTTGCGCGATTCGATAATAAAACGTCTTTCTTGCCATTTATACGCCATTTTCAGCATTTTCCTTGATGTGGGCCGGCCCGACATATGGAAACCGAAAGATTCCGCTATAGCTAATGACCGCGACCTAAACTTTGGCAATACATTTCAATTATTTCTATCCAGGTTCGTTCAGCTTTGCGGTACAACCATCCCATTTCATGTTTTTGTGCATATTTTGGATTCTATAGCGCTTGCTTTGTTTCATATATTTTGCCATGGATACAAGTCCTTGACGGCCAGGTTGAAGATGTAACCGTCGCCACTTCGCCCTTTCGCGAAAGTAACCCAACACATTAATTTGCTTAGCTGGAGGCACGTTTCGAACTTCGTGGCATTAGACCTGAAAGCATCGAATACCTCATGTCTTCTCCGCTCTTCCTCCGCACGCCGACGATGATAGCGACTATATTCTCGAGTTGCCAGCAGCGAGGAAAGTTTATGAGAAAATTATAGCAGCGTTTCTCAAAACGACAAGGCCTGCAGCCTGTCAACGTATTACGAAGCTGCTGAGCTAACGGAGTTGGGTGCCCTCGCAGCTATTGCGAAAGGTGCAAAGGGAAGTCAGACCCGACATGTTGGATGACATGTTCAACTGCTTGCTTTGCTTTTGCCCTGGATTAGCTTATCCTACTAACACTTTGGCACTCGTTGGCCTATCATGTGATCATGCACTTGATTGGTCGTACTGCGAAGCTTCATCGATTTAATTGTACTGCATGTGTGGGCAGAGAGTTTCCTCCATTTCTACGTGCCGGTGCTGCTCCGGTCAGCTGCTTTTTCGGGATACAACAACTTGGCGTCACGCGTTGCCAACGTATTTGCATGATACTGCCCTTACACCATTCTGGAATGCATTTGCGGTTACCCAAATGCAGCATGCTGGGAAGACCGGAAAATTAGTTTTTAGATTATATTTTGTGCTAGCATTCCTCAGTCTATCCCTGACGCTGAAAACGGAGGATATTTCAACACTTTTGCGCTTGCACCTCGGCACAGGACGTCGATGTATATTTGCTGCTCAAAGGTTGCGGGAGAAGCCTATGTTGACAGAAGTCTTGTTGGCCCTCAATATACATAGGGGCGCTCGAGTGAACACCTACACTTCTCGCTACAATTTTTCGCAGCAGAAAAACGCTTCTGGTGAATCAGTGGATGCATTCATTTCCCGTCTGGCTTGTGCTGTTCCGGAGTGTGACCACAATAGTTTTCCCAAGAACGCAGTGGAAGAAATCATGCCATAGCACAAATGGTTTCTGGTCTCACCGATTCACGGAGCGGAGTAAGTGGCGAACACAATAAAGCTCAAGTGGGACAGGGCCTGTGATATGACGCGCGCGAAAGTCGCTGTCACGGAACGAAACAAAATTTTCCTCTCTAACCCAAGAGCTACTGGAATTGGCCGTTTGGATTCTATGCCCTTACTGACGTTGTCCTCAGTTAGAACAGTGTGTTATCGTTGTGGAAATGCGGAACATCGTGCAAAGGATACGTCACGTTCTGCGAAGAGTGCGATCCACCGGAAATACGGTAAGTTAGGTCATTTTGCCAGAGTTTGTCGTTCCGGCGTCATTCCTTTAGCTAAACCTGCAAATGCCTCCAGAGCTACTCCGGTTACCACTGAGCGATCTATATGTGGTTTTAATGTATGCGAACATCCATTTTTGTCTCCGACTCAAGAACCCGAGCTGTCATCGCCCGAAATTCGTCGTGTGACTTTTGACGTTAGAAACGAAACCACTGGTCCAGACATGGAACTAGATTCCGCGTCACCAATCACAGTTGTACCATGTCGTATTTAAAACCAGCGTTTTGGGTAGCTAACCACACGTCTTTCCGCTTACACTTGCAGTAGCTACTCTAACGATAATGTCGACATACTACGTTTTGTTACTGTTTCAATGTTTCTTATGAACAGCAAGTAGCGTATAATTGAATTTTGTGTCTTTAAACCTGATAGTGAGCTTCTCTTGGGACGCAATGCCATGGTCTTAATAAGAGTATCGCATGCTTCAGCTGGGTGCACACTGCCGGTGTCAATCTTCATTTGTTACGCTTCAGTTACCCATATCTCCTTCTTCAGGATATTGGTAGCTTCCCAACAGTGATGCAGCGCATTTAGTTGAGTGCGGATTACAAACCGTTCAGCAGTTCTCAACCTAGACTTGTACCTGTGACGAAGCGAAAAGCTTTGTCGCAGGCTCTGAAAATTATGGTAACAGAAGTTTTGCTAGAACCCATACATTTTTCTGAATGCGTTCATCCAGGCACTGCCGTTCAAAGGAAAGGTGGCTCTCTTCGTGTATGCACCGACCATTGAGCGCTCAATCGACAAATAATTGTGCACAAGTTTCATCTGCCTTCTATCGAGAATTTGATGGTGGATATCAAACGTCAAACTTTGCGCAAAGTCGGATATTCGCGGCGCATGCTATCACATTCCAATGACTCCAGGTTGACGAATTTGACTGCTTTCCTCACAAAGTGTTAGTAATGGCCTTAGTGGTGCCCTAGCAGCTTAACAGAACGTTATTACTCTATCGCTACTGAGCTCCCTTCTTTGGACTACTGTGAGCCTAAGGATCACGGAAGGGCAAACCCAACGGTCTGTACATATCACCCCGAGGCAAACTGTCTGTTCATATAGCCCTTTCATCCCAAGCTGCTTCTTTTCTGATGATGCTCATGACTTTATTCCCACCTTTATTTGGCTGCCGAGTCTCAGCTTGCTGACTTACCTGGTTTTATCTGGGTAGTCTCGTGGTTTCGGACCTCCATTGGACTTCTGATATTTAACTGGTCTGGTCACTGTCGACGCAAAGCTGTGTTACCCTCACAACTAGAACATTGCTGGTCCTGATTCATAATTATTATCACGTCCCCTCTCTTCCTTAAAGTGACCGCTTCTTCCGATGCTCTCTTTCAGCATTCAAACGTTGCTAATAAGACTTTCTCCTAATGGGCCGATTTACTAGTCTCATCTCAATGACTTCCTACCTTCCAACATCTCTGACCCTAATGCTTAGGAATCGGTAGACCCAACTGTCTGTTTACATCAGGTCGAGCATATGGTTGGATTTTTCTTCTCTCATCAATAGAGTCTTTTCCGTTCGCACTCTATTTATGAGGTATCTGATTTTAGCTGGACGGCCTCCTGCCTTCTAAACTCTTTCGGGCTTCAGAGATCTAAATGATCTAGTTTCCGCAAACATGACACGGTCACCCTCGCCTCCAGAGCACTGCTGCTCACGGTTCATCAATAATATATCCACATTCATCCTTAACACTTCTATTCAGTTGACGCACTGTTAGGATTCCGAACATTACTCATACGGCTTTCTGTCTATGAGCCGACATCCTCCTCTCATCTCCATGGTCTCCTGCTTTCCGACTACCCAGCCCATACGGTTGAAACATCGACGTATCCAATAGTCTGTTCACAACATCTCTAGATCCTTGTACGCATTTCCACTTCTCCTTAATAGTCTCCTTCCCGAAAACATGTTTCACTTTCGCGCTCTCTGTTTGTATTCTTTTATCAATCGGACGGGTAACTCTTCGGGCCTGGTTCTACTCTAGCTTTGTCTCACTAGTATCCTACTTTCTGACTGTTTCCAGGCATCCGAGAAGTAAAGGATCCAGGCTGTGTAGTAACAACACACTCTGTCCCTCAGCTTAAGAGCTTCGTTTGGCATGCTAGCTGGCTTTACATATAGCCACTGTCGTCCCGCAATACACCGTCGCTTATGACACTCATTACGGTTATTCCCACCTTAAGTTGGATGCCTAGCTTCAGCTTGCTCATTTATCCGGTCTCATCTAAACGGTCCCCTTCCTTTGGACCCCTCTCAGACGTCCAAAATCTTAATGATCTAGGCTCTGCCAATGTAACGCTCCGTGGCGCTCACTTCAAGAGCATTACTTGTCATGATTTAGCATTTTATTCTGTTCCCCTTACAGGCTTAACGTGTGTATTTCTGCCGGCTCTCTTTGTTAACATCCTGGCCTTAATAATATTGCTTTCACTCTATGCGCCGACATCCTAGTCTTGTCTCAATCGTCCCCTTCTTTCTGACTGTTGAGGTCCTGTCTATGAATCGTCGACAGATCCAATGCTTGGTTCACCACTTCTCGTCAATAGACTCTTATCCTTCCAGCCCCCGTTCTTTTCTTTTCGCGCTGTACGTTTACATACTTTTCAATTAGACGAATAACTTTTAAGGCTTGGCTCTAATCTAGCCCCGTCTGCCCAGTCTCCTTCTTACTGATTGCTTCCAGACAGCCGAGACATAAATGGTTTAGGCTCTGTAGTTCCAAAGCTCTGTGCCTCTAATCATTTGTACTTCACTTGCCGCACAATCTACCTATGCCGGCGCAACGCACTGCTACCCTTACCGCAGTTACATTGCTCGGGCTTCATCCATCCTCCTTTTATTAACAAGGTTGAATTATCACTCGAAGAACGTCATCCGCTTTTTCACTTCTCCTCAATATAACATAAGTTACCGAAACTTTTCTTGCCTTTTTGTGCTTTCTGCCGCATTACTGCTTTATTAGACGCTAACTTACACGCGTTTTTCCTCCATTACTTCTTACCTTCCTACCAATTTAGGTTTGAAGCAACTCGTCCCTGTCGCTTCTTCTGAGTGATATTCTTTCCTATAACCCACACACTTCACCCTCCTTTCTCTGGTTCCTACAGATTGGGCATATGCGCTTTAGGACCCCACAAAAGCTCTTTGCTTCATCTTCATTGCTAATTTGGAACAAACTCATTTGCTACTGCTCCGTGTTCTGCTTGCTTCTCGTCGTATTTCGCCACTTATGATATATATGTATGTGCGATAAATAAATAACAATTACATGCATGGGGGTACAATTGTTTAGTCATTGTAGCAATTGCTCGACTGCGTTCCAGATGCAGTTCTTTCGTCTGTCTGTGGGGCTTTCTCCGTTCGTTGCCTCGTTTCCCGAGATTGTCGCTGGTACGGCGTCAAGCACCCAAGGAATGGTCCACCGTTGCGACAATAATTTAATAGTAAGCACAGAGTTCCTTTATCTGTACAAGAGCGGAAAATTATCAACCATTTTAACCACTTATTATCCGAAAAAACGTTTGTTATATTCCACGGATACATTTTCCGAGTCTTGAACCGTTGCGTTCAGTTCGCCCAACACGATCTCTTTCACATACCTCTTGACTGGAGCACACCTTTTGACTTTGGAAGGTACATTCCCCTGCCTATATAAAGCTAGCACAATTTATCATCCTGAGCTGTTCAGTCCGCTTTGACCGCTCAATTTGCCGTGGTTTCCTATATTTCAAATCCACTTTTTAACATACCCGGTGGAAACCAGCGCTTTGCTTTTCGGAACCAAAGCCTATCCTTTAAGACTTCAACAACCATTCAAGGCATTTCGATGGATTTCCCACGGAGACTGCACGTGGTTATACAGATGACCAATACATCATATTCAAAAAGAATATTTAGTTCCTGATCTATCAATTGGGCACGGCCATTCGTTCAAAACAAGACAGGACCTAGGACAGCAACTGGCGTTCGCCTAACGCATCCGCCAACAGAAAAGCGGGACGCAACTTGACTGCGAATAGCCGAGCAAACAAACGCTCAAAGAGAAACATAGCCAGTTACCACTTGCCAGTTAATCACTCAGCGGCAGTGTTTCAGGTGTTGGATTTTCTCCTGGCAAGTGTTCACCCTATAAAAGCCACACATGTCCTTTTACCGACACTGCAACTTGGCGAATGTGACTCGCAAAGGAATAACGTCACAGCCCATAACTTCACACGTGCAGGTCAACTAGCGACACCATTAGAGTTAGGTTCGTTACACAGGACACCTACGTCTCCACAGAGTGTTGTCTTTTTCTACGAGTTCACGCATATACTGTCGCCTCATTCCTTTCTACGTTATCGCCGTTGACCTTGGCGGTACTTACGCACGAACTCACTAATTTGTCGTGCCTCTCTCGAGCGCACTCCTTAATTATATTCTAATGGATCATTCAGGATTCTCAATCTATTATTAGCCGGGGTATAACTGCAATAATTGACAGACCGTTTTGTCTTAAAAAGGGTCCCGAACGCAAGGCAGCATAAATTCTTGTTTCAACTTTTCACCACTGCGCCGTTCCAATTATGAACATATGAACACTTTTCTATTATCGCTGTTACAGATGCAATAAATCATCTGTACATTTGCGCCTATCTGATCGTGCCTCCATGGGCGTGCCTCGCATAGTCAAAAAAATTCATTTGTTTATTTATGATATTTTGCCTTTGCTAGTAACCCCACTGGTCATAAGAAAAACGTTCATATTTTGTGGCATAGACTGAATGAACCAACTATCCGACTGAATACCAACAAATACCAATTTGCTGTAACGGAGGTCTAGTGGACATGATATTTTTACCCCGGGTATGAAGCCTAATGTGCAGAACATCAAAGCCGTTCTCGGATGTCCAGAACCTTGCAACGTTAAACACCTTAAATATTTCTTGGATTTGTGTTCCTATTACTCTCGACCACCAACGCATTTTACAACTATTGCCGAGTCGTTAGGGTGCCTGATGCGCCAAAACCGCGAATTTCGTTCGGCCACTGAACAAGACAATTCTTAATTGAACCTACGAGCGCTGATTGAATCCCTTCCCACGGTAACGATCTTCAGTGCGCATGGTCAAACGTTTGTCTCAACGGATGCTTCAGGTGTTGGCTTAGGTGCAGTTCTGTCCAAGCTGCGCGATGGAGAGAAGAAATTGACTGCGTACGCATCACATACCTTGTCTTTTACTGAAAGTAACATTCCACCGGCGAGAAGGAGGCCCGCGCATTCGCCTGGGCATGTGAGTAATGGCACTTTTACTTATTCGGACGTCGGTCTAATTTGCACATTAATCGCGCTGCTCTTACAACGTTACATCGCCACAAACAAGGGCCAAAATTCCGTACGCTTGAGTCACTGGTACTCAAGTTTATTGGACTGTGCTTATGAAATAGAATAAGTGCCAGGGTGCTGTAAGCAACTTGCAGATGCCTTGTCGAGACTCCCACGGTGCAACGAAGGGGAAACCAAGGACTTAAGGGATGTAAACTGAGAGCGCAGCCTTCAGATGGAACACCAACAACAACATCTGACCTGATAAAAGAGCAACTGACAAAGCCTCATGTCCTAGCAAAGCTTCAGGTGTACATATCCACTTCAGATCCCAGTAGTACCAAGGTCCAACCTGAGTTACTACCTTGCTATACTCTGCGGAACGAGCTTTCTACTGTGAGCAACTGCAATATTAGAGGCAAGCACGTCGCGGTCACTACAACGTTCATTCCTCTGGTGGTTGCATGTGCGCATGAAGGTCATCCAGGGATGGTGCGAATAAAAGCTCGGATACGACAATGCGATTATTGGCTGCAGTTAAACTCCAGCTTTGAAAAGGTTATTCGAGAAGTATACGCCTGTTAACAATCCGATAAGACTGCGACGTTCCTGAATGTTCCAGTAACAACTTATCGTGTACCTAATGCAGCCATGGTTAAAAATTGCCATCGATATCATGAGCCCTTTTGCCAATGCAACTCCGCAGAAGCAAAGCGTATCAGTGGCTACCTGTTTCTATAGCAAAGGACCAGAGACTATTTTATGCGAGGAAGTAACTGCAGCCGTCATCATAAAGTGACTTAGTTGTTTGTTATTAAGGAACGGTTTGCCAGGAAGAATAGTGTTGAGCACGGCCCACAGTTTCGAAGTAACGATTATTCCTAATTCCCAAGGCGCAATGAAATCAGACACCCGAGGGCTATACCCTATAATCCTGCACGGAATGAACCCGCAGTATGGTTTAATCGTACGTTGAAAGAATCTATACACGTCCTTTGGCTTTCAGCGGAATCCGGAGATGATGCGTTGGTATCTACATTGGAAGTATACCGCACCACGCTGCATACCGCAAGCGCAAGAATCCCCTCGGAGCTAATGCTGGTGAGGACCATTCGCCCCCTATTAAATGCAGCCTTTATATCCGACGAACCTGCCGAGCACAGAGAGTAAGAAAGTTGGGCTGTTTACCTGGCAAACTATAGAGGCATTGGGTAAACCTATCCTCCAGGTACGTTTGTTTGTGTGGGAATACCCGATTTTCAGAAAAGAGGTAATATATTCAGGCCGACGACCCGTGTAGAAGCCGTGTGCAGACCAGGCACCTAAAAGTGGGCTGATAAGACAAAGGTGAACGCAAGGCGGCTGCATACAGCGCTATCCCAACGTGCTGTTGTACAAACGAACAGGCGTACAACACAGCGCGCGATACAAACTATTGCAAATTTATGACGTTCCGGTCGGATACGCCGCCCTGTCTACCGATAAGCTTAAAAGAATAATACAACATGGCAATTATTCGGGCTGCTGCCCTTAAATTAGAGAGCTCCTACACTTGTCGTGCCAATGATTTTACGAACGGAGGAAGGGAAAATGTCCTGTTTGAATACGTTACTTTGCTTTCCCCTCGAGTTGCGTATCCTACACACACTTTTATTAAGCAATTGCTGACCTATCAAATGATCTTGAATTTGATTGGTGACAATGCGAACCTTCATGGATTAAGTGTACTGAGCGTATGTCGGGGCAGTTTCCTCCATACATAGGTTCTCAGTGTTGTGCCAGTTTTCTGCTTTATTGGGATACAACAGTGGACGTCACATGTCTCAAGGAAATGTGGCTGCGTAGATTACCACGTGAAATGTGCAATATCCTCTATGCAAATGCTGGCGAATCCCTCAAGCTGATGGCCGACCTCGCAGACCAAATTTAGGAATCCTACGGCCAGCTTTCGCAAAGTTGATCTGCACCGATTAACGATATTGTCGAGATGAAAGCCGATTGCCGCACACACCAAGCAGTTTACCACTTTTACAACTTCTGGAAGTTGCCGGTGTCGATCTTCATAACTTTAATATCCACCTTGATCAAAATCGCCTCGAATTCCCAGCGCCGAAGGTCTTCCTACTGTTGTTACCATCAAAGGGTTGCTACGCAGGCCAAGTCGTGCAGTTCACCTTTGTTTATTTAAACGCAGCGCACAGGGAAATGGGCCGACCAGCACGTAGGGGCGACGGACTTAGTTGGCCAAAACAGTAGGCTATTCTTCGTCAACGATCGACACACGGGAGTTCGCTATCTCTTTGACATTGGTGCAGAAGTCATTCTCCTTTCGCGTGATCCCAACGACGCAACCGGAAAGCTGAATCGTTCTCTATGCGCAGCCAAAGTCACCAGCATCCACTTCCACGGTCAGCGTACGCGCAAGCTTAACCTCGACCTGCGAAGCTCTTTTCGGAAGGTATGCCTTATCACTGACCTCCATCATCCCATTAGCTAGGTGGATTATCAACCCTTCGACTGGCTCGTCGATGCTAAACTACATCGGCTCATCCACCAGACGAGGAAACTTCCGTCGTTGGAATATTCAGCGATGCAGCATCGCTCCGTCCGGTGTAAGCCACTGCCAAGTAGCCAGCCGGCCAAGCGCTGATTAACAGTTTCCGGAAGTCTTCCGACATTCATCGTCTCTGCTAACTGCAGCCGCATCGCATCACTTAGTTACCAAGGGTCCGCCCGTATCCGACAAGGCCTGAAGGCTGATTCCAATCGAGCACAAAACCGTCCGCACAGCATTCGAGCAATGCTTAAAGTTAGGATCGTTAGACCATTCAGCAGCTCTTGATCTTCTCCCCTTTACATGGTCCCGATAAAGTCAGGAGACTGGCGAGCATGTGGCAATTACCGTCCTATCAAGAAGTCGACAGTTCCGGATCATTATCCTATCTCACACGTACAAGATATTACAGCCAGTCAGCATGGCACTTGCGTGTTCGCAAATCTCGATCTGGTGCGAGCTTATCATCAGATCCCGGTCGTCAACAAGGACATACCGGAAACCGCCGTTATTACTACACTTGGACTATTCGAGTTGCTACGAAAGCCCTCCGGTCTGCACAAAGCCGCACAGACATTTCATCGCCCTATAGACTCTGCCATACATGCATTGGACATTTTCCACCTGTACAGCGACGTCAGCCTGGTGGCCAGTGCTTGGAAAGGGCAACACCAAACCTAACTACGCCTCTTTGTTTGTACGACTGAAAGCGTACAACCTCGCCAACTCCAATAGGTATATTTTCATGCAGCCGCGCATTGACTTACTCGGACACCAAACAGATTCCGAGGGTTTACGCCCTTTGCATGGCAGAGTATAGGAAATTCGCGATTTTCCTCATCCAGCGACGCTAGCCACCATTCGACGGTTAAACGGCATGTTCAAATACTACCGTCGATCCTTGACACCCTGCGCCGAGCTTATGCAACCACTCACCAATCTCCTGCGTAGAAGCAACAACGGTAAACTTTGCCTTACGCCTGAAGCACGAACAGCATTCAAAGCTAGCAAATAAGTAATCGTTTTCGCAGTCATGCTCCATCACTTCGACCGAAACGCTCCAATCGGTGTGGCCGTCGACGCCTTGGAAAATCAATCGGCAACCACTAGCGCCCTTCTCTCAAAGTCCTTAGTCTGTCGAGGTGAAATACAGCACAGGCACTCGCCTATAGTCCGCCGTCCGCCATTTGCTGCACATTCCCAAAGGTCATCGTTTTACGATTTTGAGCTCACAAACCGTTTGTCTACGCCTTCCGGAACCCTTTGCCCGACACTCCCCGCGTGAAGTTCATCGGCTAGATATGGTGCCTCAGTTTTCTAAGGACGTCTCTCTGTCTCTGGCAAGAAGGTCCTGGTGGACAAGGTTTCAAGGGTAAATTTGCTGGCCCCGACGGTTTAGTCACTTGATCTGTCAGCTACGGCCGCTGCTCAGCAAGCCGAAAAACATGTAAGGTCATTCTGCAAAACGTCGACGCTCAATTTGGTACATAGACAGTTACCTTCGTCTGCATCAATAATGCCGAGAAATAAATGATCTAGGCACTACATATCCAATGCACCGATTCCCTTACCCCGAGAAGCTACTAGGTGACATTCCTTGTTTCTCCTTCCTGTAATCTTTTAGAACGTCGGTATCACTTACCTTCGCTGGCTTGTCGATGTATTCTGTAACACTGTAGGAACCCACTAGTGAACAAACTGCTTAATGGAATGTTTACATCTGACTACCTAAAGTTTTGCCTTGTGCCATTAGCTGGCGATCGTCTTAACCTCAACATCTCTACTTAGTAGCAAATAGTGCTCGCAAAATCCATGCATCTTTGCGCCTATTGGTAGCTTGCTACGAGCCACCCAAATTTATCTCCAACCCTCATTCTTTGTGAATTTCTGCGTCAAAATTCATTTGCTGTCTGCTGAAGTATGCTGGGACACCTTAGGTATCCACTAGCAACTATAGGGCTTCACTTCAATGCCATTGCTAGTCGTCGATACTCTCTATCTCGCTTAGTATCATCATCAGTTCTTCGTATTACCTACGTCACCACTTTTCAGCTGCAGCCAGTCATGGTAGGTAGTATACATCTTTGCGCTAGGAGCCACTCCTTACCCCTTCAATCCTTACTCTCTTGAATTGTTTGCATCACATACCTTCGCTGGTTTGTTGACTGCTTCTGTCACTGTAAATATCCAATAAAATCTAGAAGGCTTAAGCGAATTCAGTTGCTGACCACTGGTTCTCTCTCTTAGCGCCATTATCCTAAGTTCTTATAATCTTCATCACATTTTCTGCAGTGATTCGTTGTAGGCTCCATACAACTTTGCGCATATCCGGAGCTACTAGAAGACAGTCCTTGTTTCTCCATCACGTAATCTTTTAGAACGTCTGTATCACTTACCTCCGCTGACTTGTTGATATATTCTGTGACACTGTAGGAACCCACTAGGGACCAAACTGCTTACTGGAATGTTTAAACCTGGCCGCCTAAAGTATTTCACTGCGCAATTATCTGTCGATCGTCTTAATCTCAACACCTCTACTTAGTAGCAAATAGTGCTCCTAGGCTCCACGCATCACTGCGCATAGCCGGAGCTTGCTAAGTGCCGCTCTCTTTTATCTCCAACCTTTATTCTTTTTGACTGTCTGCGCCACATACATCCGCGCTTTTTTGATGTATTCTGGGACATTGTGGGTATCCGCTAGTAACTAGAAGGCTTCATGCAAATGCCATTGCTAATCATCGATACTCTCGTCTATAGCGGCACTATTTGTTCTTCGTCATACTTCTGGCACCTCTGTTTAACAGCAGCCACACTGCGTAGGCTCTAACCAGCATTGCGCATATCCTGAGCCTTCTAACAGCTACACTTCTATCCCCATGCCTTAATCTGTAGGACTGCGTGCCTCACATACACTTGCTCTCTGTTGACCTACTAAAGTGTCCCCTAGCAACTACTATGCTTCACCCAAATGCCATTGCTTCCCTTCGGTACTCACTCTCGCCTAGTATCATTATCATTTCTTGGTAATACCTACGTCATTACTTTTCAGCTGCAGCGAATCATTGTAGGTAGCATACATCTTTGCGCTAGGAGCCACTCCTTATCTCTTCAACACTTACTCTCTTGAATTGTTTGCATCACCTATCTTCGCTGGTCTGTTGACTTATTCTGTCATTGCAGGTATTCACTGGTAATTAGTAGGCCTAATCCGAAGGCATTCGCTGGCCGCTTATACTCTCTTTCTCTTATCTCCACTATCTATCGCTCTTCTTATCTCTTTCACTATTTCGCAGTGATTCGTCGTAGACTCCATGTCCATTCTGCGCAGAACTTGAGCTTGGTAGGATACAGTTCTTGTCTCTCCATCATACATTCCCCTGGAATGTCTATCACTTACATCATCTGGCCACTGGTAATCTTTCCTAATGCCACCATCTATCGATCATCCTAAATTCGCAACTCTGTTTAGTATACAGCTAGTGCTCGTAGGTCCCATGCATCTGAATTTATCCTGAGCTTGTTAGGAGTCACTCCGTATCTCAATAACCTTTATTCATTTAGAATATCTGCATCCAACCTTTCCGCTGTCTTACCGTTAATTGAACTTTAGATCTCTCTCACGGCAACCAATTTAGCTCATTAGCACCCAAGCATGATTTGATTAGCTGCTCGTCGACGCGTCTTAGTCTATTATGCTCTGAACTATTTAACAACCTCATTGTATGCTTGCGCTTCTCTTGTCCGCTGTCCCTTTATCACGAAACCTTTCTTAGCTTGCTTCTGTCGTGCAAGCATATCTATGTATTCAGCGCAAGCCGCTGTTTTGCTTTACATTTAGATCTTCATTTATCCCTTACTCGCTGTATTGTCTTAGGCATTTTTACCTGCAATCACACAGCTCTCGGGCGAGCATTCCCTGGCTCTTTCCAGCTTGGTACTATTATCTTAGCACCCTAGCTGCTGCGGTTAGGCCTCAGGTTCTGATATCCTCAGCTACCTTAATGCACGCCTGCGATCTGGCTATTTGCTGACCATCCGTCAATTAACCTTCCTTTAGTTCATCGCTCCTCTCATCTGGTCAATACGCAGACGTCCGATAGTTTCTCATTTATAGTTGTTCATTTCTTACTTACTCGCTGCTATGTTTGCGACACTTACCAATGTATGAGTCCAACAGACACACAGGCTTTTCGTGGGTCAGCATGGCATAATACTATTTTCTTAGCACCCCAGAATAACTCGTTACTCTGCGCGACGCTACGTATACATTTGTTCCGCTTGTTCGCTTTCCTCAAATTGAACTTTATTGCTTCACTTCTATCGATCAATCTTTTTTCGCCTAATGTTCTGTGTCCATTTCTACAACAAAGGTTTCGACACTTACTTATGTAGGTAGTAAGCTCTCTCACAAGCTTTTCCCATGTCAGTCGACCATAACACTATACTCTTAATACCCTCGTGTTGTCTTTCTTGCTTGGTCCCCATAAGACTTCTACTCAGCGCTTGAGTCCTATCTATCCGCTGACTTACCAAAATTTGACTTTTAAATCTATTTCACCACAAGCCATTTATACCTTCACTTACTTATTCTGCGCTCCCTATCGAAGTAGGTTGGCTATCTGTTGGTCTATAAATTCGGCTTTCTGTCTTCCAACGCAATAGTTGCATCATAGCGAACCGATACTGCGTTTTTGCTCAATGGCGCAAAGCACTATATCCCATGTAGATGGTAGCAACCCACCTACACGGCCATCGCTTTATAGAACACTCAAAAGACACTTTCAGCACAATCCATGTTGCACATTGTACATCAATTTGTTTCACTAAATATTATACCATAGGACTTAAACAATGGTTGTTCCCACGCCTGTTCTTTGCGGCCCTGTTTGTCTCTCACCTTCCCTCTTCTCCGTGGTCCGGAACTTCTTGGGAATCTGGGATTGGACCAAGAAACTGATTTCGCCCGGGACAGAGCATAACCCACACGGATCTACAAAGACCATGGCTGTACAACAAATAGACACAAACGCATTCACTATCACGACCGTTGTGCAATGTGATAGCCGGACACGAGGCCTTCACACTCCTGAAAGGTATACATAAACCTGAAAATTCCAGACGCAAAAACTGACAGTTTGCTTACCTGGACACGCACAAAGAGGACTCGTCGTGAACGTCTCACTCTCTATGAGCCTCAGTCATTATGGCCGCCCCGACCGACGATACCTGAGCAGCTAACAGAGGAAATTGAAAATTAATTGACTGCGGGCAACCGAAGGTAAAATCAGTCGGCAGGCTGCTCTGCCAGTTTTACATTAGTCTACAAACGGATTTCTGACAGTGTTCCAGGACGTCATGGGTTTACGCCTGGCAGGAGTTCTCCATATAACACGCCACAAATGTCCGCTTAACAACACTGCAACGCGGCGGATGTGGCTTGCCACCTAATAAAGTCATTACCCACAACTATATACTGGCAAGTCGACCAGAATCATAAGTTAAGTTTTTCCTGACCCGTTCAAGAATAAGCTACTCCTTGCCTTCATGTATCGTTTAAACTCCACATGTAATGCCCAGACGGTTTACACTACGCACGCTAGAAACAAAGGCGTCGCCATGCATTGACGACTTTATTCCTCATGATTATTTTGCAATTTCCAAAGCCTGTACAACTTTCGGCTTACCGCTGATTACAAATATAGCAACGTGTTTGTTGCGAAACATAATTGCATGTAAACGTTGATCATGCCTTGTTTGGTGTGTCTCGACAAATTCGAGAATATACTATTTATTTATAAGCTGCGCCGTCTCTAACGGACATCCGCATCCACTGTTGCCAACTGCCATTCGCCGAAGTCTTCGATACGTTGCACAACATAGCGCAAGCTGGCATCGGCGCTTCAGTCAAGGTGGTTGCCAACAGAGACGTCTGTCCCAACATGCAGCGCGACGTCTGGTTTTGCGCACACCACTGTCTGACTTGCCAGCAAGCACAAGTTCATTCACATGTTGCCGTTTCGAAAGGACGCTTTCTGTCACTAGCAACTTGATTCGCTCAAGTCCTCCTCGACATCGTTATATCGCTTCCGCAGTCCAAAGGTAGGTGTACATCCTGATCATGGTGGACGGCGCCACTCGTTAGCCTGAAACTGTTCTAATGCCCGGTGTATCTTCTGAGACATAACACGCGCATTCGTCCAGCGTTGTGTCGCTTCACTTGGCTGTCCAGCCATTTGCCTACTGACCGTAGTCCACCATTCCAGTTCTCGACATTCAACAATGTACGCAAGGTCATCAGATTTAAAAACGTCCAGACGACTGCCTGCCATCCTCCAGCAAACGGAATGGTTGAGCGCTTTTACTAACAACACAAAGCCCCGCTCAAGGCGCCAAAACACTTAGTTTGCCAGAAGTCCCGACGGTGGTACTACACGGAATCCGCTTAGCACTGAAAGTTGATCTCCAAGTGTCCAGCGCCGAACTGGTCTATTGATAACCCCACTAAATATCAAGCGATTTCTGCTCTGAAAACCCCAACACTCCTCGCTAAGACGCGCATTACGCTCAGCAGCTAGCCACGAGGATGCGCCGCCAACCATCGACCACAGTGCAGGAACAGTATCACAAGCCTTACGTTTCCAAAGATCCACACCACTGCCCGTTAACCTTCATTCTCATGGCTAGTCTACGCAGTCCACTCGAACGATCTTATGTAGGTCCATGCAAGGTTTTACAACGTGAGGGTGGCTTTTTCGTTATTGAACGCAACAGCAAACGCAAAACTGTCTCGATCGACGTCACAAATTTGCTTACCTCTAACCAGGACGACCGACGACTCCAGTTCTTCTTCCGATGAATCGACCCAACCAATGCTAAGGAAACGCCTGTATTCAGTAACACAACAAACGAAAACCCGCCTTCTGAGTCCTCCGCCACCGCTGCGCCTGAAAGATTACTACGTTTGTTAGTCCGATTCACTGGCGCACATACGTCTTAGAAGCTTAGCTTAGCAAGTTTGCTTATAACAACATTTTCAGGTATTCGTTCGCTTCATTAACGATCGAAAAGCGTAGAAAAAGTAAAATGTTTTGAAAACCCTGAAGTATCGCAAAAGGTCTAGAAAACTAGAAGATAAAAGCGAAAACCCCTAAAAAACCGATAAGAAGTGTGGCTTCCAATGCCTTTTCGCTACCTATTCGGTAAGAGCCTTTCCCGTCCATTGCTGCCGCCTCTTCTGCATGCCATACCTACCAATTTCACCCTTGCCTTTTGTGCTGCGAACCGGAGAACTCGCACGCGTAGTCAAGCACCGGTGACCGTATGCAAAGGACGTTATTCCCTTTTTTACCGGCACCTTGAAGGAAGGCCTGGGTGAGAGTTTGCTAGTGTCCGATCGCACGAGCAACGCGCGTGTTCGACGGCTTGTTTACGGCACAGGAAAAGGAAATGAACCGCCCGGCACCGTTATTTCATGCACCGGGCTCTGACGGCTCGGCTAGGTATTACGCATATCAGCCCACTGACTCCCGCAACGTGCGTTGTTTGCGTGCCGGAGGTGTGGATGGAAGAAGGGGTGTGTTGGCCAAGCAATGACTTGGTCGAGAGGGATGCAAACCCGCACTTCTGAGCTGGCCTCAGTTGGTGCGTTTTGGCTTCCTGCTTAGAGTCCGAATGACGAGGAACAAGTTTGGCTGGATATATATGTAGATATGGCTAAGAGCTGACTTCAGTGGCGTTCGTGTTGTAAGTTTATTTGGCCCACCCCCACCTCCTTAACCTCTCCCTCCAACGACGATCTCACTAGTTAGCCATATTTAATTTTGCATGTTAATATTTTGATGCACAGTTCCCTGCTGGGAGCTTACCGGAATGATGCCCATCGGTTGCCCGTAGTTCAGCCAGCTTGCAATAGTTACATTGTCTTCTCCTTTTTGCTATGTGTTGCAACACAGGATATGTGGTGTTTCCACCTCCGGCTAACCTGTATGACGATGATGATGTGTGTCCGATCGCCTGGTTCTTCCCCAGCAACTCTAGCAGGTTTAACCGCTTTGTCTTGCAGAAGGTTGTCTGGCGATGGACAGTCCTCATGTAGTTGGAAGGGTAACTAACAGTTCCGTTCTAAGAGAGGGATAGGTAGTGACCTGGAGATTCTCGTGTTTGGTTGTGCAAAATATTAGTAAAATATTATACCGTTATGTACATAGACAACCTAGGAAGCTTGCCTGTTCGCACCAGGATCACATGTGTTTGTGTCATCCAGGCAACTCATATTCGCTCGCTCCTGGCTTTTCCGCATCGGCTGGCGAGTATACCTTTACCCAAGCTAAGAGCAATTTACGGTGATTTCAGCTAGCGGGGTTGCGTATTTTGACACTATACGTCTAGCTGGCACATACATAAGTTCTTTTCGGACTTTTCCTTGAGGTGGTCGAACCTGACATATGGCCACCGCACGATTCCCCCATACCTTTTTGCCCCGGCATCCTCGCCACAGGCATAGTTCCGCAGGGGTCTGTTCTCGGAACGGGTATATTTCTGGCCCTTATTGCAGACGTCACACAGCAAGTAAAGCCTCCACTGCTGCTATACGCGGATGACGCGACGCTTTGGGGCATAATTAATGTTCCGGAAGCTGCCAACGCAATTCAGTCGGACCTGGACCGTTTGCCTCAGTAGTCCATAAAAACGGCCTTCCCTATAACGCTTTGAAAGCCCGCATACATTCTATCCGCCCTTCCGCTTTTTCTCCTTATATCACCCGGGCGCGTCTATCCTCCAGAGCACTTCAGCTGAAAGAGACTTGGTCAACATTACCCAAACGAGTGTTTTCATATCCGCTTCCTGCCGGAAAGCAACTGCTGCAGCTAACCACATGGTGGGATTGCTAAAATTGACCCTAGAAACCTCCGCTGCCTTAACACTTTTCTTCGATTCCACTTGAAGTTTGCCATTCTGACTTGGAGCTCTAGTTGTTTAAGGACATACGTTTACTCGTAACTCCACAACTTTGAGCAAAAATCTGGTCCGAGTTCTTAAACACCTAGATTATTCACCACGACTTAACTGCCTGGGCCCCTACTCGTTTACCTAACGATGTCTTCGGGAAGACCTTATCCTTGTAGTTATAATCATACCCAACCCAGGACATCCCCTTCGCCACCTACCTACACCGCACTAAGCAGGCTCCCACTTACTTAGCCACACACTGAGACTCACACATCAGCACAGTCAGTTAAACTGCAGACGACACTACTTCGCTCTGCGAATCTGCTGACCGTGGAATACTCTGCCTGCCGATTTAGTCTTGTCACCCAATGCAGCGGATTTTAAGACCCGTTTAGACTGTCATCTGGCCGAGATCCACTGCGATATTGCCTGATATAATTATACTCTATTTGATGGAGTTTCTTTCCTTTTTACTCTTCTAGTTAATTCCTTTCCATAGCCATTTCGGAGGGCGTAGTGAAGCGTCATGATTTGAGGCAACGGGCATTCTTTTGCGATACCGCATAATCCCAAGGAAGGATGGCTAACACGCGAGTCCAAGCTGCTACAAGGTTGCCTGGTCTTTTTCTAGACCCGTCTTAACCTAGGTTTAGCCTTCGGGTCATATAAATCCCGAGCTATGATTTCCAGTAAATATAATGTTCTTATGTTCAAACGCACTACCTCATCCGAGGAGGCCCAACTCAAACAGCTGCTCCCTATTGTCGTGCTGGTTGACCGTATACTGTTTCAGCTCCTCCGACACCTGCGATCACCTGTCGGTTCGTCAACCACAGATAATTCCATAGTTTGCCAACTCTGGCTTAAGTTTCTTGTAGCAAACTTGACGGCGATACTGGCTGTTTTGGCTGAGGTCCTTCCACTGAATAAACTAGCGGAAGCGGCCGACAAAGTACACCAAAATTTCCTTAAATTCGCTGTGAGTCATGTGACTGAGGCGCCACTTACAAGCACTTCAGGCAGCGCCACTCTAGCCTCTATTATTGAGAGGTCGTCAAAGATAGAGCTCGGCATTCCTCACCTTAGCCGCCGTCGAACACCGTACCAAAGGTCCTCTTCCACAGCTATGCCTGGCAGAAATTACAGCAGAAGTGCATCGCACTCTTACTGCTACCTCCATAACTGCTTTGCTAATACCCAACGAAGCTTCCACCCAGGGTGTTCTCACCCACAGGCATTCGTTAATTCCAACTCGAGACTTGTCGAAGCCAGCCATTAATGGCGACAGTCACCTCTGGCCAAATTATTAGTCGCATCCTATACGTATTTAATTCTACGACCAAATGCCACATTTGGTTGCCACCGGCGCAGAGATAAGCGTTATAACGTTTGCACGGGGAAAACGCTCGTTAAGGCCAGCTGGAATAAGGCAACAGGCCGCTAACCAAAGGAAGAGCCAGACTTATGGTTAGAAACCTCCCACATGCAGCCTTGGACTATGTCGTAGCTTTCCTTTCATGTTTACAATCACCGACTTACAAAAGCCTATCATCGGTATCTAGTGTCCTAGCAATGTTGGCGTTTTATTAACCCTAAGTTGTGGGGAAGTTACGTGATGATACCAATTCCTTAACAGCTTCCGGCAAACTTAATGCGGTTAATTCCACCGGACTTCGAGTACGGAGGCCTCATCGTTTGCAGTATTCTGTATTTTTGCAGAACTGCTTATCCCTGGTAGTAGTAAATGACTACGAGACGGAACTCAAGCTCGAGGTGCAACTTCACCTCGTTACAACTGGTCCACCCGTAAAGGCGAACCCACCAAGTCTTGCACCCGACAAACTGCAAGCCGGTACGCAAGGGTTCTAGCATAGGCACAAGCTAAGGATCATTCGTCTTTTAAGCAGTTTTTGGTCATCTCCACTAAACTTTGTGCTTAAAAACACAGGTGATTGGAGCCCATGTGGTGACTATCGTGTACCGAATAGCGCCGCAGTTCCCGATAGATACCCGAACGCGCATATATAAGGCTTTTTGTTAGGTTTGGCTGGTAAGGCGCTCTTTCCTAAGCTTGCTCTTGTCAGGAAGGACCACAAAATTCTCACGGCAAAGGAAAGTATTGCGGAAATGGCAGCAACCATCACTTTTGGTTTGTAAGAGATCCCCTACTCCTTTCTGTCTCCGAAATGCCGCGCAATGTTTCCAAAGATGCATGGACCAAGTTGGCCATGATCACGACCATATCTTTGTTTATATTGATGATGTTTTATTTGCATGTTTCTCCCGATGAACATTTACGATATCTACGAAAGGTTTCGGACGGTTCAAACAGCATGGTATCACCATTACCTCGGACAACTGCGTATTATGAAAACACAGTAAGAAGGCGAGGGCTGGCAAATTCACGCGTATTTAGCCAACCTACCATCGACTGCCTAGGTCACGGACTTGCTGCTAACGATCTTAGGCCCATGTCTGATTGTGAACAAGCCACAACCCGTTAAGAATCTACGCCGTTTACTCGGCCTTGTTAACTACTACCGACGGTCTATACATGGCAGCGCTGCGATTCTTCAGATTTCCACTGATTTGCTCAAAGCTAATACCAATAAGTTAACGTTGTCTCCAGGCGCCGAAGCAGCATTTACCGACGTCAAGCACAAGCTGAGCCAAGCTACTCCACTTGTTTAGTTGAGAACGGACGACAACATGCCGCTTATTCTCAAGGCAAACGCTTCACGTTCCGTCTTTGGTGTCGTGTTGCAACACCTCGTGGGTAACGAAACTTAACACATGCCTTCCTTCTCGCGGAAGTTTTAACCTAACCAGACCAGGCACAGTACATTCGGTCGAGAGCGTCTTGCCATATAGCTGGCTGCAAATCATTTTCGTCACATTCTTGTGAGTCTACATTCGGTCAACCTAGCAGATCATAGGTCCCTTGTGTATGCTGTTCGTGCAAATTCTAAACGTTGACTCTTAGAGAGGCTCGACACGCTGCTTACTTTCCGATTTTGTGTTGAAACGCGTTATGTTAACGGTCCTAAGTACCTTGTTGCCCACGCATATTCCGTGCTCACTTTCGTCATATGTCACTTCTGCACATCCATCTGGAGGAAATGTCTGTTGCCCAAGCCATGGACCCAGAAATAACACAGCTTAGATCAAACACCAAGTTACAAGCTGTTATTGCTCGTGCACAATGCTGATGCAAGAGGCTACTGCGATATTGTCGTCAGTAAACCTAGACCGTTTGTTCCACAATCCTACCGGCGAGTGGTCTGTGACCATCTTCATGGAGCATCGTACCCGAGTATTCGATCTACTGCGCAACTAATTACCGACCAATACATCTGGCCCAATATGCGCACAAACATTCGAAGGTGAGCTAAAATCTGTCTTAGTTTGCAAAACAGCAGTGGTTGCAGAGAGCCCGTTAAAATTCCTGGTGCATTTACACTCCAGGAAACCCGCTTCAAGCACGTTTAACTTAATTTAGTAGAACCATTACCAGCTTCTAACGGTTTCACTTATCTGTAGACATGCGTAGATGGCTTTGCGCCTTCTATCCATGCAATTCCCTTAGTGATATGTCCATCGACACGGTTGCTCGTGCTTTCGCTAAATTGCGGTTTCAGTCTTCAGTGGCCAGCCACTGACTGATCTCCATTCAGTTCCACCCTGTTCTGTGATTTTAATTGGCTTCTCGGTTGTGCTCATTTGCAGACGACTGCCTATCATCATGCTGACAATGGTCTTATTAAACGATTTTATCAACAACTGAAGCTAGCAGTAGCGCTAGTTTGCCTGGCGTCCATTGGCATGCACGCCTTCCAGCTATTCTTCTAGGTATTCACAATACAGTCAAATCACATATCGAATGCTGCCCAGTCAAACTTTTATTTAGCACAACGCGCAGATTCCCAAATGAGATACTACTAGACGCACGAATCACGGGCGATTTGCGTTCTACGTCCATGGTTAATGCAAGAAGCACCATTTACAATGCAGTAGGCAGACTCCACCTCGACTAAACACGCGCGTGCAGCGTATAACTCCTGGCTCATAGACCTTTCCATTCGTCTTTATCCGAAACAATGCTGTTCGAATACCCTTGCCACCGCCTTATAAAGGTCCATACAAAGCCCTATCACACAAACCGAAAAACCTAGTTCTGGATAAGTATGGAACCGGGGAGTCCGGGAGCACTGCTCGGCTAAAACCCGCATACGTCGAGTTAACGTTGGATGGTTCAGGATCAACTTCAACCACTCACAACCTTCCTGTTCCTGGGCCGTTGCCCAATGAGAAAGTCATGATCGATTTCCATACCCCGGAATTTTTGTGTCTCCCAAGAAGCGATCCTATCCACGCACCTTCAGGTCGTGCTGTTACCTTCCCCTCCAAACTAGCACAAGGTTTTAAATGAACGCTATATCGAGCGTTGCTTACCAGCGCCTCCTTTAGGGGCGCAGAAGGGGTTACGGTTACACTATTTTTATTTTTATAACATATCCATACCCGTCTTTTTTGTACACTTTGTTTAAATCCACAAACTTTGAATGGAAATATTTCCAAGCACTTCCGTCGTGCTGCTTTCGTTTGCTGCTGCCTCTGTTTGCGCTACTTCCACCTCTTTACATTACTTGGATTTGTCTTTCAGTCCGTAGTCGTCATCGAAATAACACTGCTTAAAGGAATAACGATAACACAAGTGTGCTCTATTGTTCTAGTATTGTAAGTCTGCCAAAGATTGTCTTTTTGCTCTTCACTACAACTTAGTTGGTAACGGTTCTCTACATCTTCCTCCAGCTTGTGTAGCGCACTTATGCAAAATCTAAAAGTTACTTGAAACACTTCCATATGCGAACGGTAGCAAGTTTTTTGAAATCAGATGTCCTGACAACCTGAAGCGTACCGGAAGAGAAGCGGTAAAAGGGATGCCTTATCTTGTACTGTACAAAACCCTGCGATAAGAGTTAGTTCACTGCGGCCAAATGGGTACACATGCAACCGGTAACTTGAAATGTTACGTTTACGCAACGCTTAGGAAGTGAAGGTAGAAAAGTTTCGTTTGTAATACCAATAGTTCTACTGTGTCTGTAGCAAGCAGTCACAAACCATTCCTCGGTTTCTGCACGTTGTGAAGCAAATGCGCTGCCAATTCTCTCCATGATGACGTGGATATTCGACCTCGGTAAAGACATCTTCGTTGCATAGGTTTCTTGTTTTCAGTAGTATTAGTTTATTTTATTAATTGCGTAGCGAATCTGATTTAAGGCAGTTGCAAGCAATGACGGCAAAAAATGAAAAGCCATGTGACCCCAATATAACTTGTACCAGTTGAGGTAATAAAAAACGCCACCATCCCTCGATCATCCAAGATTCGGCACCAATGTAGGTATACAGCTAGTGGTCGTGGGCCCCATGCATCTGCAATTATCCTGAGCTTGTTAGGAGCCACTTCGTTTCTCAATAACTTTTATTCATTCAGAATATCTGTATCCAACCTTTCCGCTGTCTTACCGCCAATTGAACTTTAGATATCTCATGGCAACCAATTTATCTTACTAACACCACAGCATGGTTTGATTAGATGCGTGTCGATGCGCCTTAGTCTGTTTTGCTCCGAACTATTTACCAACGTCATTGTATGCTTGCGCTTCTCTCGTTCGCTGTCCATTTATCACGAAACCTCTCTTAGCTTGCTTCTGTCGTGCAAGCATATCCGTGTATTCAGCGCAAGCCGCTGTTTTGCCCCACATTTAGGTCTTCATTTATCCCTTACTCGCTGTATTGTCTTAGGCACTTTTACCTGCAATCCCTCAGCTCCCAAATTGCATTCCCTGGCTCTATCCAGCTTGGTACTATTATCTTAGCACCCTAGCTGCTGCGGTTAGGCCTGAGGTTCTGATACCCTGCGTTCTGGCTATTCGCTGTCCTTTCGTCGATTGACCTTCCTTAGCTTTTTAGTTCATCGCTTCTCTCACCTGGTTAGTACACAGATGCCCGCTAGCTTCTCATTTATAGGCGTTTCTTTCTCACATACTCGCTGCTAGGTTTGTGACACTTACCCATGTATGAGTTCAACAGACTCACATGCTTTTCCTGTGTCAGCATCCAAAATAATACTATTTTCTTAGCACCCTAGAATAACTCGTTTCTCTGCGCGACGCTGCGTGTACATTTGTTCCGCTCGTTCGCTTTCCTCTAATTGATCTTTGTTACTTCACTTCTATCGATCAATCCTTTCACACCTAGTGTTCTGTGTCCATTATTGCAGCAAAGGTTTCGACACTTACTTATGTAGGTGGTTAGCTCTCGCACAGGCTTTTCTCATCTCAGTCGACCATAGCACTATACTGTTAATACCCTCTTGTCATCTTTCTGGCTTGCTCCCCAGAAGCCTTTTATTCAGGGCTTGAGTCCTATCTATCCGCTGAATTAAAAACTATTGACCTATGAATCTATTACATCGCAAGCAATTTATAACTTTACTTGCTTATTCTGCGCTACCTTTCAAACTAGTTTGGCTACCTGTTGGTCTTTAAATTCGGATTTTCGTCCTCTCACGAAATGGTTGCATCATAGTGAACGGATACTGCGTTTTTTGCTCAATGGCGCAACCAACCTTTACGGCCATTACTTTGTAGAACACTCGAAAGACACTTTACGCACAATCAATGTTGTACATTGTACATCAGTTTGTTCCAATAAATATTATACCATGGGACTTCAACAATAGTTGTTCCCACGCCTGTTCTTTGCGGCCCTGGTTGTCTCTCACCTACCCTTTCTTCCGAGGTCCGGAACTTCTTGGGAATCTGGGATTGGACCGCGAAACTGATTTCGCCCGGGACAGGGCATAACCCACAAGGACCTACAAAGAACATGGCTGTACAACAAATAGATACAAATGCATTCATTACCACGACCGTTGTCCAATATGATTACCGGACACGAGGCCTTCCCAATCCTGAAAATTATACATAAACCTGCAAATTCCAGACGCAACAAACTGACAGTTTGCTCACCTGAACACTCACAAAGAGGACTCTTCGTGAAGGCCTCGCCCTCCATATGCCTCAGTCATTATGGTCTCCCCGACCAAAGATACCTGAGCACCAAACAGAGGAAATTGGATGTTAATTGACTGCGGACAACCGAGGGTAAAATCAGTCGGCAGGCTGCCCTGCCAGTTTTACATTAGTTTATAAACGGATTTCTGACAGCGTTCCAGGAAGTGATGGGTTTTCGCCTGGCAAGTATTCTCCCTATAAAAAGTCACAAATGTCCGCTTAACAAGGCTGCGACGTGGTGGATGTACCACGCCGCTGAATAAGGTCAAAGCCTACAAATATATACTGGCAAGTTGACCAGAATCATAATTTAATATTTTCCTAACACGTTCAAGTATAAGCTACTCCTTGCCTTCATGTATCGTTTTCACTACACATGTAATGCCCAGACTGTTTACACTACGCACGCTGGAACCCAAGGCGACGCCATGCCTTAACGACTTTATTCCTCATGATCAATTTTACAATTTCCACAGCCTGTACAGCTTTCGGCTTACTGCCGATTACATACATAGCAACGTGTTTGTTGCGATACATAATTGCATATAAACGTTGATCATGCCTAGTTTGGTGTGTCTCGACAAATCCGCAAATAGCTTAGTTATTTATAAGCCGCGCCGTCTCTAACGGACATCCGCATCTACTGTCACCAACTGCCATTCGCCGAAGTCTTCGATACGCTGCACAACATCACGCATGCTGGCATCCGCGCTTCAGTCAAGATGGTTGCCGACAGAGACGTCTGTCCCAACATGCAGCTCTACGCCTGGCTTTGCGCACACCACTGTCTGACTTGCTAGCAAGCACAAGTTCATTCACATGTTGCCGCTCCGATAGGATGCTTTCTGGCACTAGCAAATTGATTCGCTCTAGTCCACCCCGACATCGTTATATCGCCATCACCGTCCAAAGGTATTTCTACATCCTGACCATGGTGGATGGAGCCACTCCTTAGCCTGAAACAATTCCAATGTCCGCTGTATCCGCTGAGACCGTGACGCGCGCATTCTTCCAGTGCTGGGTCACTACACTTGGCTGTCCAGCCAATGTGCCTACCGATTGTAGTCCACCATTCCAGTTCTCGACATTCAACGATGTACTCAAGGTCGTCGGATGTAAAAACATTCAGACGACTGCCTGCCATCCTCAAGCAAACGGAATGGTTGAGCGCTTTTACCAAGAGCATAAAGCCTCGCTCAAGGCCGCCAAAGCACTTAGTTTGACAGAAGTCCCGCCAGTGGTACTACACGGAAGCTGCTTAGCACTGAAATTTTCTCTCCAAGGGTCCAGCGCCGAACTGGTCTATGGACATCCCCTCCAAATATCAGGCGACTTCTGCTCTGAAAGCCCTAACACTACTCGCTATGACGCGCACTACGCTCGGCAGGTAGCCACGACGATGCGCCGCAATCCATCGACCGCAGTGCAAGAACAGCATCACAAGCCTTACTTTTCCAAAGATCCACACCACTGCCCGTTAGCCTTCATTCTTATTGCTGGTCAACGCAGACCATTTGAACGATCTTATGTAGGTCCATGCAAGGTTTTACATCGTGAGGGCTGCTTTTTCGTTATTGAACGCAACAGCAAACGCGAAACCGTCTCGATTGACGCCTCAAATTTGCTTACCTCGAACCAGGAGGACCGACGACTCCAGTCATTCTTCCAATGAATCGACCCAACCAACGCTGGGGAAACGCTTGCATAAAGTAACACAACAACCGGAAGCCCGTCTTCTGAGTCCTCTGCCTCCGCCGCGCCTAAAAGATTACTACGTTTGTTAGTCCGGTTCACTGAAGCAAATACTTCTTAGAAGCCTAGCTTAGCGATTATACTTCCACCAGCATTTTCAGGTATTCGTTCGCTTCATTAACGTTCGAAACCCATAGTAAAAGTAACATGTTTTGAAAACCGTAACTATACCGCAAACCGTCTAGAAAACCAGAAGATAAAAGGGAAGACCCTTTAAAAACCGATAAAATTTGCGCTTTCCTTTGCACTTTTGCTACCTATTCGGCAAGAGCCTTTCCAGTCCATTGCTGCCGCCTCTTCTGCATGCCTTACCTACCAATTTTCCCCTTGTCTTTTGTGTTGCGAACCGGTGAACTCACACGCGTAGTCAAGCACAAGTGACCGTGTACAAAGGACCTTATCCCCTTTTCTTTTACCGGCAACTTGAGGGAGGGCCTGAGTGAGAGTTCGCTAGTGTCCGATCGCGTGAGGAACGCGCTTGTTCGACGGCTTGTTTAAGGCACAGAAAAAGGAAATGAACCGCCCAGCACCGTTATTACATGCACCGGGCTCCGAGGGCTCGGCTACGTATTACACATTTCAGCCCACCGACTCCCGCAACGTGCGTTGTTTGCTTGCCGGAGGTGTAGATGGAAGCATGGGAGGAGTGGCCAAACAATGAGTTAATCGAAAGGGATGAAGGCCCGCACTTCTGAGCTGGCCTCAGCTGGTGCGTTTTGGCTTTCTGCTTGGGGTCCGTAAGACGACGTACAAGTTTGGCTGGATATAACTGTAGATATGGCTAGGAGCTGACCTCAGTGACTTTAGTGCGGTGAGTTTCTTTGGCTCACCCCAACCTCCTTAGCCTCTCCCGCCAACTACGATCTCACTAGTTAGCCTTATATAATTCTGCATGCTAATTTTTTGAGGCACAGTTGCCCGCTGGTAGCTTACGGGAACGATGCCCATCGGTTGCCGGTAGTTCAGCCGGCTTGCAATAGTTACATTGTTTTCCCCTTTTTGCCACGTGTTGCGACACAGTATCTGTGGTGTTTCCACCTCTAGCTAACGTGTATGACGATGATGATGAGTGCTCGATCGCCTGGTTCTTCCCCAGCAACTGTAGCAGGTTTTACCGCTTTGTCTTGCAGATGGTTGTCTGGCGACGGACAGTCCTTATGTAGCTGGAGGGGTCACTAACGGTTCCATTCTAAGAATGGCTAGTTAGTGAACTGGAGATTCTCGTGTTTGGTTGTGCAAAATATTAGTAAAATATTACACCGTTATGTACGTAGACAACCTAGAAAGCTTGCCTGTTCGCACAAACATCACATGTATTTGTGTCATCCAGCCAAATCGCATTCACTCGCTCCTGGCTTTTCCGCATCGGCTGGCGAGTATACCTTTACCCTAGCTAAGAGCAATTTACGGTGATTTCAGCTAGCGGGGTTGTGCTTTTTGATAACATATGTCTAGCTGGCACATACATAAGTCCTTTTCGGACTTTTCCTTGAGGCAGGCGAAGCCGACTTATGGCCACCGCACAATTCCGCTATACCTTTTCGCCTCGGCATCCTCGCCACAGGCGTAGTTCCGCAGGGGACTGTTCTGGGAACGGGTATATTTCTGGCCCTTATTGCTGACGTCATACAACAAGTAAAGCCTTCGCTGCTGCTATACGCGGTTGACGCGAAGCTTTGGGGCATAATGAATATTCCAGACGCTGCCAAAGCAATTCAGACGGACCTTGACCGTGTGCCTTAGTGGTCCATAAAAATAGCCTTCCCTATTACCCTTTGTAATCCCGCATACATTCTACCCGCCCTTCCGCTTTTCTCCTTATGTCACCCGGGCGCGTCTATCCTCCAGAGCACTTCAGCTGAAAGAGACTTGGTCATCTTTACCCAAACGAGTAGTTTCTTATCCTCTTCCTGCGGGAAAGCAACTGCTGCAGCTAAAAGCATGGTGGGATCGCTGAAATTGATCCTAAAATCCTCTGCCGCCTTAAAGCTTTCCTTGGACTCCAACTAGAGTTTGCTATTCTGGCTTGGAGCCCTGGTTGTTGAAGATAAACTTTTACTTGCAGCTTCACCACTTCGAGCAAAAATCTGGTTCGAGTTCTCAAACACCTAGATTATTCACCACGACTTCACTGCCTGGGCCCCTACTCGCTTACCTGCCAATGTCTTCGGGACGACCTTATCCTTGTATTTATAATCATAGCCAACCCAGGACATCCCCTTCTCCACCTACCCACACCGCACTAAGCAGGCTCCTACTTACTTAGCCACACACTGAGGCTCACACATCAGCACAGTCAGTTAAACTGCAGATGACACTACTTCGCTCTGCTAATGTGCCGACAGTGGAATACCCTGCCTGCCGATTTAGTCTTGTCACCCACTGCAGCGGATTTTAAGAACCGCCTAGACTGTCATATGGCCGGGATCAACCGCGATATTACCTGATATAATTATACTCTATTTGATGGAGTTTCTTTTTACTCTTCTATCTAATTCCTTTCCATAGCCATTTCGGAGGGCGTAGTGGGACGTCAAGCTTTAAGGCGGCGGAAATTCTGTTGCAATGCCGCATAAGCCCGAAGAAGGATGACTAACACGCGAGTCCAAGCCGCTAAAGGTTGCCTGGTCTTTTAGCAGACCCGTCTTAACCTAGTTTTAGCCTTCGGGTCATGTAAATCTCAAGCTATGATTTCCAAAAAATACAATGTTCTTTTGTTCCAACGCACTACTCATTCGAGGAGGCACACCTCAAACAGCTGCACCTATTGTCCAGCTGGTTGAACGTACACTGTTTCAGCTCCTCAGACACACGCGATCACCTGTCGGTTCGTCAACCTTAGACGATTCCATAGTTAGCCAACTCTGACGTAAGTGTTTATAGCATACTTGACGGCGATAATGGTTGTTTTGAATGAGGTCCTTCCACTGAATAAGCTAGCGGAAGCAAACGACAAAATACACGAAAATTTCCTTAAATTCGCTGTAAGTCTTGTGGCTGAGGCGCCTCCTACAAGCACTTTAGGGAGTGCCACTCTAGCCTCCATTCCTGAGAGGCCGCCAAAGATAGAGCTCGGCATTTCTCACCTTAGCCGCGGTCGAATACCGTACCAAAGGTCCTCTTCCACAGCTAGGCCTTGCAGTAATTACCGCAGAAGTGCATCGCGCTCTTACTGCTACCTCCATAACTGCTTTGATAATACCGCACGAAGTTTCCTCCCAGGGTGCTCTCACCCACAGGCATTCGTTAATTTTCAACTCGATACATGTCGAAGCCAGCCATTGATGGCGACAGTCACCTCTGGCCAAATTATTAGTCGTATCCCGTACGTATTTAATTCTATGACCAAAAGCCACATTTGGTTGCCACCGGCGCAGAGATAAGCGTTATAACGTTTACATAGGGAAAACGCTCGTTAAGGCCGGCTGGAATAAGGCAACAGGCCGCTAACCAAACAAAGATCTAGACTTAGGGTTAGTAACCACCCATGTGCAGCCTTGGACTATGTCGTAGCTTTGCTTTCATGTTTACAATCGCCGACGTACAAAAGGCTACCACGGGTATCGAGTGTCTTAGCAACGTTGGCGTTGTATTAGTCCTAAGTTGTGAGTAAGTTACGTGATGATACCAATTCCTTAACTGCTTCCGGCAAAACCAATGCGGTTAATTCCACCGGACTTCGAGTACGGAGGCCTCATCGTTTGTAGTATTCCGTATTTTTGCAGAACTGCTTATCCCTGGTAGTAGTAAAAAACCACGAGACGGAACTCAAGCACGAGGTGCAACATCACATCGTTACAACTGGTCCACCTGTGAAGGCGAACCCACGATATCTTTTACCTGACGAACTACAAGCCGGTAGGCAAGATTTCTAGCATAGGCACAAGCTAAGGATCCTTGATCTTTCAAGCAGTTTTTGGTCGTCTCCACTGCATCTCGTGCTTAAAAAGACAGGCGATTAGAGCCCGTGTGGTGACTATCGTTTACTGACTAACGCCGCAGTTCATGGCAGATACCCGAACCCGCAAGTACACGGTTTTTCGTTAGGTTTGGCTGGTAAGGCGCTTTTCTTAGCTTGTTTTTGTCAGGAAGGACCACAAAATTCTCACGGCAAAGAAAAGTATGGCGGAGACGGCAGCGACCAGCACTTTGGGTTTGTAAGTGTTCACCCTACTCCATTCTGTCTCCGACCATCGCGATGAGGCTGGACCTTACCGTGGTGCGATGGTTTGTGTGCCTCAGCGATCCATTGAGCTTTGCTGGGTGGTGCTTTTGCACCTTCAGAGTCACTCATACCAGATTGGTCAATGATTAGAGGTCAGACAAACTCAGCCTCCTGGTCCTCCAGGTTGGGGGTTGGAATGAGGGTGGCACCTTATTCCTTAAAGCGGACTCCTTGTAGCCCAACGCCAAACCCGCTGTCTTGCGGACAGGTTTTTGAACCAAAGGCTTTGGTTGAGAACCCTAATCGTTCTCCTGTCTAGGCCTGGGCAACCTGACAGTATCCTGCCCACGCAATACAATGAATCACACTTCAAACAAATTGCTGATGCTCTGGCCACCGCAGAGGATAATCAACGGTGCCCTATCTGCTGCATCGAGCAGGGTGGATAGGGGTTTGGATGCTACTGCTCAAGCCTTCTCGTCTTCTTATTCCCCATCTTACGCTTTTTCACTCTTACCGTCCCCTTCCAATTTTACTTATATCCCCCAGTTTACAACCCCGCCGATTCTTGGCCCTCCCCCAACATGCTTTGCTAGGCATTTATCTTCTAGTTTTAACTCACATGTGAACGCGGAGCGTCACTCCTCTCCTATCGACAAGCCCATGTCCAACCAAGCGGTCCATTCCAGTTCATCGGCTTCCATTTGGAGCCCTCGATCCTCCTTCAGATTGGCATGCCTTAATGTACCCACACTACTACAGATCGGTCAACAGGCAGCACTTGCCCGAACCTTGGAGACCCTCTCGATCGATATTTGCTGCTTATCAGAGACTCGCCTGCAAGACTCGAGCTCTGTGCTCACTCTGCGATCCCCTTCAGGTGACGCAAACAGTATTTTCTCATTGCGCCTATCTGGTGACGATGCAGCTTCGAGCACCGGCCAAGCTGGTGTTGGCATTGCCCTGAGTCTCCGGGCTGAAGCTGCTCTGGTTGATTGGATTCCAATCAGTAGCCGGATGTGTGCGGTCCGATTGGCTGGCTCCTTTAAAGCTTCGAAGTCGCGCGGGACTAATAGGTGTCTATTCCTCATCGCTGCCTACGCGCCCACAAACTGTAGCGATGATTCGGTAAAGAACGACTTCTACCGCCAACTGACTCAGCTCCTTCGCCACAGAAGAAGCACGGACACTGTTGTGCTGGCGGGGGATATGAACGCACAAGTTGGAAAGTTGTCCACTGCTGAAATGCATCTAGGCGGTCAGCACGGTGTAGGCGCCCGTAATGATAACGGTGAGCGTTTACTTCATTTGTGTGAAGATGCTCGCTTATTTCTTGCGAGCACTAATTTCCGACACAGCACCCGCCGGAGGGTGACTTGGCGCCCACCAACCTCGAACCAGCCTTGGACGCAGATCGATCACATTGCTATTAGTTACCGCTGGAGAGGCTGCATCCAGAATTGTCGCTCGGTTTGGAGCACATGTGTGGACACTGATCATGCACTTGTATGTGCTGACATGCGGATGCGCTTTGGCGGACGCCCACGACGTCGCTGTGAGCGCATTGACACCAGCCAACTGACAAAGCCAGCTGTGCTGAATGCGTATCGAAGTACGCTGACATGCGAGTTGAGTACTCGCTCACTGAAGACAATTGATGGTCACTGGTCACATGTTCGCTAGACCTTGCTAGCAGCGGGCAAATCCTCATGTGGTATATCTAAAAGCCCACATGGACATTGGGTCTCTTCTCGGCCTCTGGAACTTATCGACGCTCACCGGCGTATCACGGCTGGAAGCGAACACAATGAAACGCGCAAAGAGCTCCGGGCGAAACTCCGCGCTAGCCTGAAAAGAGACCGCGAATCTTGGTGGTCTCATCGTGCGTCAGAGACGGAAGTGGCCGCTGCTCTTGGTAACCATCGTAAGTTATTCCGTCTGATACAAGAGACGGGCAGCAGGAGATCTGGTGTTAGTGAAACAATTTGTGATGAGAGTGGACAGCCTATCCACAATTTGTCAAAACGTTTGGAGCGTTGGGCTAAGTATTTTGAAAAGCAATTTAATCGGCCAGAATTGTTCGATTTTTTCGCTGGCCAGTGATCACCTTGATCCGTGGGCTGTCCTTTTGGATCCACCCTCTTGCTCAGAAGCCGAACGTGAGATCGGACTGTTGAAGTTGAACAAAGCCGCGGGACCAGATGATCTTCCTCCAGCCCTCTTCGAATTCGGAGGCTCTGCTCCTGTTGATGCTTTACATGAATTACTAGTGAAACTGTGGGAGCAGGAGACTGTCCCAACCGACTGGAGCCGCTCCGTTATTGTTCCCATCTTCAAAGGCGGCTCGCGCTCGGAATGCGGCAACCATAGAGGAATCAGTCTGATCTCCATCGCCCCCAAATTACTCGCCTCCATAATTCTTCGCAGACTGACTGGCGCTCGTGGAAGCCAGATTCGTGAGGAGCAAGCCGGGTTTCGTCGTGGTCGTGGCTGCATTGACCACATCTTCACTTTGCGTCAGTTGTTGGAGCACCGCCACACATATTGGCGGCCCACCCTAGTCGTGTTCCTCGACATCAAAGGTGCCATCGATTCGGTTGATCGATGTGCCCTTTGGAATTGTCTACTCAGGAAAGGTGTGCCCGAGAAATATGTAAATATCATCCAAGCATTATATGCGCGTAGCACGGGCAGAGTGAGGTCTTACGGCAAGCTGTCGCCACCCTTTAATATCTCCAGCGGTGTGAGACAAGGATGCCCGCTGTCACCTTTCCTCTTCAACTTGGCTATTGACGAAGTCATGGAGTTTGTATTTACAGGACATGACTTGGAAGGTGTGGAGCTACTCCCAGGAGAACGACTTCTTGACTTGGAGTATGCAGACAATATTGCCTTGATCTGTGATAGTTCCCAGACGTGCCAAGCCGCGGCAGACAGATTAGCACTGGCTGTCAGCCGCTTCGGGCTTTGCTTTGCACCATCGAAGTGCAAAGCGCTCCTCCAAGGTTGGCAAGGATCGCCTCCTGCGCTGACCCTTGGTGGGGATCAGCTAGAAGTCGTTCAGAAATTCAATTACCTGGGAAGTTGTATCAGCGCCCTTGGGATTGAAGACGAGATCACGAACCGTATAGCGAATGCTCGAAGTGCTTCTGCTAACCTTCGCCACCTATGGCGGCGGCGCGACATCACTCTCGCCCTGAAGAGTAGAGAGTATAGTGCAGCGGTACGTTCGACCTTACTGTACGGTTGCGAAACCTGGCCCGTAAGATCGGCGGACATGAAGAGGCTAGTTAAGTTCGACCATCGGCGCCTTCGCAGTTTGGCTCACATAAGGTGGGAACACCGCGTGAGTAACGAGCGTGTTCGACGCCTTGTTTACTGCCCAGGAAAAGGATCTGAACCGGTCAGCATCGTTATTTCCTGCACCAGGCTCCGATGGCTCGGCCACGTGTTACGCATGCCAGCCCACCGACTCCCTCGACTTGCGTTATTTGCTCACCGGGGATGTGGGTGGAAGAAGAAAAGAGGTGGCCAAGCGATGACTTGGTCCAGGGGAATGAAGTCCCTCACTTCGGAGCTAGCCTCGGTTGGAGCGTCACGGCTCCGTGGTTGGGGTCCAAAAGACGGTGAACACGTTTGGCTGGATACACTTGCTGACATGGCAAGGAGTCGACCACAGTGGCGTTCATGCTGTGAGTTTCTTTGACCCTTCCCACCCCTTTTAGCCTCCCCTCCATCTGCGATCTCGTTTCCTAGGGTAAAACATAACATTTTTTTTCTTTTTGCCTAGTAGCTGGCTGGAAGCTTACCGGAACGATGCCTATCCGTTGCTGGTAGCTCAGCTGGCATGCAACCGTTGTATCTATTTTTCCTTTGTGTATTGTATTATACGTATGTATGTATGTATGTATTTCCTTCACGTAATGCGGCACAATAGCGGAGATGTTTTCCCACCTCATGCTGATGTGTATAATGATGAATGATGATGATGATTCTTTCTCCGAAATGCCGCGCAACGTTTTTAAAGCTTCATGGACCAAGTCCGCCATAATCACGACTATATCTTTGTTTATATTGATGATATTTTATTTGCATGTTTCTCCCGATGAACATTTACGACATCTACGAAAGGTTTTGGACGGTTCAAACAGCATGGTATCATCATTACCTTGGACAACTGCGTATTTGGGAAACACAGTAGGAAGCCGAGGACTGGCAAATGCACGCGTATTTAACCAACCTATCATCGGCTGCCTGGGTCATGGACTTGACGCTAACGATCTTAGGCCCATGACTGATTGAAAAGAAGCCATAATGGATTATCCACTGCCAAAACCCGTTAAGGATCTACGCCGTTTACTCGGCCTTGTTAACTATCACCAAAGGTCTATACATGGCAGCGCTGCGATACTTCAAATTTCAACTGATTTGCTCAACGCTAATACCAACAAGTTAACGTTGACTCCAGGCGCCAAAGCAGCACTTAACAACGTCAAGCACAGCTGAGCCGAGCTACTCCACTTGTTTACTCGAGAGCGGTCGAAAACGTGCCGCTTATTCTTAAGGCAGACGCTTCACATTATGCCGTTGGTGTCGTGTTGCAACACCTCGTGGGGAACGAAATTTAACACTTGCCTTTCTTCTCGCGGAAGCTTCAACCTACCCGGACCAGGCACAGTACATTCGGTCAAGAGCACCTTGCCATATAACTGGCTGCAAATCATTTTCGTCACATTCTTTTGAGTATACGTTCGGTCATCGTAGCAGATCATAGGTTCCTTGTGTATGCTGTTGGTGCAAATTCTAAACGTTGCCTCCTAGAGAGGCGCTACGCGCGGCTTATTTTCCGATTTTGTGTTGAAACGCGTTAGGTTAACGGTCCTAAGTACCTTGTTGCCGACGCATCATCCCGCGCCCACTTTCGTCATATTTCACGTCTGCACTTCCACCTAGAGGAAATGTCTGTTGCCCTAGCCATGGACCCAGAAATAACACAGATTAGCTCGAACACTAAGTTAAAAGTTGTTATTGCTCGCGCACAATGCTGATGCAAGAGGCCACTGCGATATTGCCGTCGGTAAACCTAGACCGTTTGTTCCACAAGTCTACCGGCGAGTGGGCTTTGACCATCTTCATGGAGCACCGCACCCCAGCATTCGATCTAATGTGAAACTAATTACCGACCAATACATCTAGCCCAATATGCGCACAAAAATTCGACAGTGAGCCAAAATCTGTCTTAGTTTGCAAACCAGCAGTGTTTGCAGACAGACCGTTAAAATACCTGGTGCTTTTACACTCCCGGAAGCCTGCTTCAAACACCTTTACCTTGATTTAGTAGGACTGTTACAAGCTTCTAAAGGTTTCACTTATCTGTGGACGTGCGTAGATGGCCTTGCGCGTTCTACCTATGCAATTCCCTTAGTGAAATGTCCGCCGACACGGTGGTTCGTGTTTTCGTAAAATTGCGGTTTTGGTCTTCAGTGGCCAGCCACTGAATGATCTCCATTCAGTTTCACCCTGTTCCGTGATTTTATTCGGCTTCTCGGTTGTTCTCATTTGCAGATGACTGCCTATCATCCTGCTGTGAGTGGTTTTATTAAACGATTTTATCAACAACTGAAGCTAGCAGTAGCGCTAATTTGCCTGACGTCCATGGGAATGCACGCCTTTTAGCTATTCTTCTAGGTATTCACAATACAGTAAATCAGATATCGAATACTGCCCAGCCAAACTTTTCTCTAGCACAACGCTCAGATTCTTAAATGAGATGCTACTGGACGCACTAATCACGAGAGATTTGCCTTTTACGTCAATGGTTAATGCAAGAAGCACCATTTTTACAATTCAGTGGGCAGACTCCACCTCGACTAAATACGCGAGAGCAGCGTATAAATCCTGACTCACAAACATTTCCATTCGGCTTTATCCGAATCAGTGCTGTTCCAGGACCCTTGCCACCGCGTTATGAAGGTCCATTCAAAGCGTTATCACAGCAACCGAAAAACCTAGTTCTGGATAAGTATGGTTTCGGGGAGTCCGGGAGCACTGATCGGCTTAAACTCGTATATGTTGAGTTAACCTTGGATGGTTCAGAATCAACCTCAACCACTCACAACCTTCCTGCTCCTGGGCCGTTGCCCAATGACAAAGGCATGATTGATTTCCATACCCCCGAATTCTTGTTCCTCCTAAGAATCGATCCTAGCTACGCACCTTCAGGTTTTGCTGTTAACTTTCCCACCAAACTAGCACAAGGTTTTAAATGAACGCTATATCGGGCGTTGCTTAACAGCGCCTCCTCTAGAGGGGCAGAGGTGGTTACGGTTACACTATATTTTATTTTTTTAACATTTCCATTCTCGATCTTTTCGTACACTTTGTTTAAATCCACAAACTTTGAATATAAATATTTCCACGCGCTTCCGTCTTACTGCTTTCTTTTGGTGCTGCCTCTGCTTTCAATACTTCCACGTCTTTACCGTAGTCGGATTTATGTCTTCGAGTTCATAGCCGTCATCGAAATAACACTGCTTAAAGGAATAACTATGACGCGTGTGCTCGATTGTTCTAGTATTGCAAGTCTTTGCCTAAGTTTGTCTTTGTGCTCTTCACTACAACTTAGTTGGTAAAGGTCCTCTACATCATCCTTCAGCGTGTGTAGCGCACTCCTGCGAAATCTAAAAGTAACTTCAAACACCTCCAAATGAAAACGGTTGCAAGTTTTTGAAATCAGAGGCCTGACATCTGAAGCGTGCCCGAAGAGAAGCGGTAAAGGAATGCCTTATCTTGTACTGTACATACTTTGCAAAAGGAGTTAGTTCACTGCCGGCCAACAGGGTACACATGCAACAGTTACCTTGACATGTTACGTTTACGCAACGTTTAGGAAGTGAGAGTACCAAAGTTTCGTCTGTAAGGTCAATAGTTCCACTGTGTCCGTAGCAAACAGTCACAAACCATTTAGGGTTCTGCACGTTGTGAAGCAGGTGCGCTGCCAATGCTCTCCATGATGACGTGAATATTCGGCCTGGGTGCAGACATCTTCGTTGCTTTGGTTTTTTGTTTCAGTAGTATTAGTTTATTTCATTAATTACGCAGCAAACCTGGTTTAAGGCAGTTGCAAGCAATGACGGCAAAATTTAAAAGCCATGTGACCCCAATATAACTTGTACCATTTGAGGTAATAAAACCATTTACATGCCTGCTTGTTGAGGCACTGCCTAAGGTTACGTAAGTGGATTTCCTCGTAGCGACAATTCTGCCTGCTTTTTAATATCCATTATTAATAACTACCAGTAATGGAGGCGCGCGGCACCTATAGTGGGCCCTTGGCAGCGGCGATTGTGATGCCACTGCTATGGGAAATACATTCCCTCAATTCAGATAATCCGCACGGCTTTTGGGGCAACAGTTGTCACTTCCCTATTGCTACTATAGCCGCAGCCACCAACGGTAACGTAAGGTAGATTTATGGAGGCATGTGGAGCCAAGCACAATGGGTACATTAGCGGTGTTGATGATACCATCGCAGTGGTGCCAATATGGGTTCAGTAACCACCGGTCCTGAAGACCAATATTTCTACATAGTTTGCATACGCTGGTGTGGTTAAGGACACTAATGCCATGGGACCAATATGGGTTTAATAAGAACGAGACTTGTGGAGCCAATAGGTGAGGCGTTGCCTGTCATACTACTGAAGCAAGTGTCTGGCCAAGTAACCACTAACCGTGGAGGCGATTGAAGCCGAGAACACAGGCGTAGCTACAGGTAATAAAATTGTTTAACTTTGGGACATATATAGGCTTAATAAGCACTGGTAATTGACGGTATTTAAGCAAAATGTATAAACGGTTATTGGAATTAATGACACTACTGCTACATAACCAATAATATTTATCTGTGCAGCGTTTCTTCCAGCTAGCTGCCGACGATTGAGCCTGGTTGGATGCGGAAATAATGCCAAGTCTATGGAGGCATCAGGGGCTTATAATGCACCCGTCAAGGTTGCATGATTATAAAGCTGCACCTAGTCCTGATTAAGCTTGGAGCACCCATGACTAAAATCATTTTTATACCTACTAATCAGTTAGCATTATTGGTTCGTTACTTTTACTGCTTACGCGTTATATAACTGCTGTATGTACTAAACCTACGACTTTTACTATATTCTGTATAATAACGATAGTGTGTTATTAATGAAATGTTTACTCCATCTATTATATTAAGCAAATTTTGGCATAACCAAATACAGCTACTGCTTACGCTCCATGAAGTTTCAAGTACATATTTAGTTATTAAACATAATTTACGGAAAAGTTCATGTAAAATGAAATAAATTAAAACCAAGTATAGTTTGGCCTACTGGTTGCTTTTGTCATTTTCTTGTAGGAGTAATGAAGCGCCAGCCTGTTACACTGCACAACGCTGAATAGCACTGCTAACATAAAAAGAGTACGAATGTCTTTTTACATAGGGGTTCAGTTCAGTTCAGTTCAGATGGGGACTGGAACGATAGGAGAATCCCGTGAGTGTTCCATCGTGAGTGGATCGTTGAGCCAGGAATTGATGAAGTGCTCAGTTATTGATGGATCTAAAACGGAAACACCCGTATCGCACCCTGGCCAACCAGTTAATGCCCACGTTTCCTGCCCTAGCAGTCCCTGCTTTGGCAGTCACGTGAAACAAGCAAAGGATAGGAAGAGAAATCGAAGGTACAGAATAGGGAAGTGCACTTAAATAAGAAAATAATACCAATACGTGAAGAAAAGTAGAGAAAAGAAAATCGAAGTACGAAGATGCGAGTTACTCAGGAAAATGGAAAGGTTTCGTGTTGCCACCCAAGTGCTGCAAGTTGCCGCTCAAACCCCCTTAACCGTAGATTCCCTGATAACACTTTCCGGAAGCATGTTCCAGCGGTCGATGACTCTGCGTGACAGCCGGATTTCCGCCCTAATCCGATCGGACCGCGGTTTGTCCAGCTTCAACGAATGACCGCGTAGAACAGACAATCTAGCGGGACTGAATAGCCAAGATAAATCTGGACCAACCTTCCCAGTCAAGATACGGTAGGTTAGGATTAGGTCTCCTCTAAGCCTTCGGTAGTGCATAGAATGCATTCCCAAACTAAGTAGACGCTCGGGGTACGTCCGTCCCCGTAACCCCTCGACTAACCTAGTACCCATTCGTAAAACCCTCTCCAGCTCCATTTTGTCCCGGACGAGGCAGGGCGGACAAGCCTGGACGCAGTATTCCAGATGAGGGCGAACGAAAGCCGAGAACAGCCTCGTAAAGATGCCGCCCGTCAAGACTCCGAAAGAACGTCGGATTAACCACAACAAGCGGAAACCTCTGCTTGCGGCCTTCTTCCAGTTGGCGCCGGAGCGTAAAGCCGAAGAGTGTACGACGCCTATGTCAAGCTGGCTAGATACACGGGGGAGTTCGACCCCACCGACCAAGTACTTCGCAGGAGGACAACCTCCTCCAATTCGAGGAACGGAGCACTTTGCCTGATTTATGGGCAGTAACCATAAAGTAGACCAGTCCCAAAGCTTATCCAATGCTCGCTGAATAGCTTCGGAACCCCCAGGAACATCAACAATGTTCCACAGCATTAGGTCATCAGCAAATAGCAGCGATGGTACCTCAAGCTCCGTGGGTAGGTCGTTCACATAGATAGAGAACAACAGCGGTCCAAGGACCGAGCTCAGCGGCGTGCCGCTGAGGACAGACTGCCTAAATGACAGACCCCGGCCTACCCGTACACATTGTTCTCTACCCTCCAAGAAGGCAGTCACCCAATGAAGGGCGCGGCCAGATACCCCGTAGGAGGACAGCTTTTGCGCGAGCCTCAAATGGGGTACCTTGTCAAATGCCTTCGAAAAGTCGACGAAAAGCACGTCCAGCGTGTGGCCGTTATCCACTGCATCCGCCCAATTTTCGCGAGCCACCAACAGATTCGTCAGACACGAAAATCCCTTCCGGAATCCGTGTTGTACATTGCTAAGTAGATTAAATCTACTCAGATGACTCTCTAATGAATCTCTCACCAGTTTCTCGAGGAGTTTGACTACTACACTCGTCAGACTAACTGGCCTGTAATTTGCAGGCAGACCCCTGTCCCCATGTTTAAAGATGGGACAGATGACAGCTTCCTTCCATTCGGAAGGCAATGCACAACTGTCAAGCGATTTCTGAAACACAATAGCGAGCGGTCCACTTAGTTCCGCAGCCAACTCATGCAACAGTTTAGGGTGAATTAAATCAGGCCCAGAGGCCTTAGAAGGGTTCAGCCCTTGTAACAGCCTACGAACTTCCGTCGCCGCTACAATAAATTCAGATAGTTCTGAACCCTCTGGGGTCCTGCAAAAGCATGAATAGACTGGAGGATGCGCAACTCTATTTATGAACATGTTTTAAATTCGTAAAGGCCGAAATACATGTAGTTAGATACAAAAAGCATAAATGCGCGTAAAGCATTTTAACGGCAGGTTTTATATATATATGTATATATATATATTTATATACTACCACATTTCAGTAAGTATTTACGCATGCTATAAAGTATTATTTTGCCCATGCAAAACTTATGGCACCATACACCGGCCAGTCGCCGTCATCGTGCTGACTTCTCATAAACAGTATAGCACGTAACTGTGTTTCTAGACATGCTTAGATACAGTTGACGCTTCAGCGTCATTTTTTGCACATAAGCATTCCGTAACAAGTCCGCTAAGTAAATATATGTGTTCGTATCTCACTTTTACTTGCATATATGTGCCACTTCCTCTTACCCTCTTAGTTGAATCTTACATTCATAGTATATCTCTTCATTTCCACAGCTTTTCCGGTTCACTCTGACTTTTATGCTGTGGAGTTAACAAAACTGTTTCACCTAGGAAAATATGCGTAGTTAGCATAACATCCCCTCCCCCTTATTTTCCGTATATTGATATTCATATATATTACATTAAATGCGCATTTTTTATTTACTGATTGACGGCGGCCATTGTTCAGTAATCAAGTAGCAAACTTTTACCGCACCTATTTAGGTCTTTGGAAGCTCCCTGTACCTACTACCATGGTTACAATAAAGTACCATTAAAAGCGCTACAGGATAACGCCTCCTATAAGCATCTGCTACACGTTGATTTGTATTATTTTCGAACCTATAGACCACCTAATTAAATCCCACGCTGCTATATTACTCCTGTCTGTGCTTGTGCACCTACGTCCGCTACCCCAAGCCCACCGGATGGGAGGGTTCGGGCTCTTAATTGTTGACTCACTAGTGCGACAGCGAGGTGCGTCACGGTGCGTTCGATTGCACGTCGAAAACAAGCTCATCAGGCGGCAGCTCTGCTGTGCAAATTTGAGTTAGTAACAACAAATATCCGCTAAATATTGTTCTAACTTGTACGTTAATATACAGCCTAAGGTTATAGAATAATTTTCTTATAAAATTAACAGAGCAATCATGTATATGCACAAGATTAATTGGTTTAATTTGGGATCAGAAAGGTTAACCATTAATCCTTACAAACATTTATTTTAGAACTTGATAATGATGTCTGTATTTTAAAATTATGCAAATATTTTTACGTTTATTATACTGGAAGTTTCATGGAATAAGCTCAGTGCTGTACCACCGAACAGACTGCAGCCCACATTACCCTAAACCCGAAATCGTGCACTTAAACGATCCTGCGTAGGATGAATTCTAGCAACGATTAAGCGCACTAACGGTTAAAGAAAACGCAGGTATTGACTTAGCGTTTCCACTGTCTGTCTACGCAGCGTTATTAAATTATACTGATAGATAATACCCAGGCACCTTAGGAAGCTTGCCTCGTTAAACGATAGCTACGTGTGTTTGTGCTAACCGGACGCATCTTATTTCTCGCCCTACCTCCGTTCTCGCATGGAAGAGCTTTCGCTAGGTCTCGAATAACAAATATACTTTTCCTCTAACTGGCAACTTTCGCGGTGTCCCTAACTAGCGGGATTGTCAGGTTCCACAATAAAACATTCAGCTCTTCCACATCTTCGTCATTTCTAACTTTTGCTTGAGGCAGGAGGAATCCGTTCATAATGATTGAACGAATCGTCTATAAGTACAGATGCTGTGGTCCTGGCTGGTGGTTTGTACGGATGTCGGAAACTGTTCGCTGAGGAGCTTCAGTTGAACGGCGCCAAGTTGTAGTCTCCGGTCATCGTGCTCTGTGCGGTCGCTACACCAGCGTAAAGATGTCCCTCTCTGCGTTGGGAGCACTAACGACGCAGACAGCACCCAAGGAAATTCGACGTGGCTCCCATTAGCCATGGACCAGGCGGGGATGCGAATCAATCACATCGCAAGCAGTTACTGTAGGGAGGCAGTGTTCAAAATTGTCGCTCGCTTTGGACTACTTGCATAAAATTTGACCGCCCACTTGTTTGCGCCGACCTTCGAGTTCGTTTCGGCAGACGCCCGCAACGGCGCGCAGAGCACGTAGATTCTTGCCAACTGCCAAAGTCAGACCATTTGCTGGCGCATCACAGTACGGTGGCATCCTCACTGAGTACGATCTCACTGTACACAGCTGAAACTCATGGAGCAGAATCAGTATCGCTGTATTATATGAATAAATGCATAAGCTTTCTGATCATTGATATTCATAACACAAGACCAAATGTCATAATATGAGATAGTGTGTGTAACATCGCATTTTGAGCGTTCAACACGTCAGACAGCAAATACAGAATAAGAAATGGCCCGGAGTTAACTGGCTTCGCCAATCAAGGCCGCTGGTGCAGCCCTGATGTACTCACATGAGAGCAGATGGTCGCACATGGCGTCCGCATAGAAACGCACGCTAGCAAAGGGCTGGTCGACTCGTCGTTTTAAACGTTGAACATATTCTGCGAGGATAATGATACCAGATAGATGGTTCCAGAAACGTTCCAAGCAAAGAGCAAAACCTTATTTTGGGGAACGTTAATCAGATACTTTATATCCAATTTAAAAATATGCTCCCTAGTGCTCGGTGTAGGCGTAACAGAAAAGCTGCACTTTAGCTGAGGAATCTGCTCATGATGAAATCGGTATTTTGTAATGAGATTGAGCTCTATTCTCTTGCAAGCCACTGCGTAGAGTCGCGACTTTTGACCTTGCCGTTGATTTTACACTCCACGATGACCAGAGATAAAGCGAATGGCTAGGCGTTGTACTTTCTCTACTTGTTCAGCTCGCCTTGCGTGCAGGGACAGTAGGCCGGTGCACCATGTCATAACAGTGGGCGCACTACGGCGACATACACTTTGACAGCGATTGCTTCTGACCAACTGCAGAATATACGTTACAGTGCTCCAAGCATACGGAGGCCGCAACAGTATGGTTGTTTGTAATATCTGTCGCCTTTAAATCTCACCTCAAAGCTACACCAAGATCCTTCACCATTGTAGCAGGATGTAGCTCTTTACCATTCATATGTTTCCCTCTACGAGTAAGATGTTTTCTTACACCGATCAGTAGGAATTTCTCGGGACCCATGGAAGATAGTCAAAGCACATGAAGATGCTTCACCGAGATCCTGCCTCAGTAAATGATGGTAGTCAGGCGTCCACATAACTTGCCAGAGCTTTAACTCATGGGCAAAAGTGCACAAGTGGACTTTCAATGCCTCGGCAAATCACCGCTATGGAACATAAATTGGGTTATGCCAACTACTGTTTCTTGTCATACACCATTGAAGGCAGCAAATCATTGTGTTTGGTCGGTACGGGCTTGAACGCACCATAGTTTTTGGGACGAAAAGGCCCTAAACCATTGCAATAACCCCAACAACATAAGCATAGATTTTGGTTAGTAAGATATTGTGATTTACTTTATCAAAGTCTTTACTGAAATCAACCAAAAAACAGCAACTCACTTGCCTTTACTGACTACTTCAATTCAACAGCCGCGGGACGTCAGGAGATTGGCGATCTAAGCCAGTCCTTGAAAAAAGTAGGTTGAAATACAATGAGCAGTTTGTGTGCGTCTGCAAACTGAAGTAGCGCTCATATGACAAACTTCTCCAAGATAGGCCGCCTAGCCGAAAAACCACCTCGTAAATCCAGCTGTGTGGTTTGGGTTTACCTCGTTCCAGCCAATAGTTCGGCGGCAGTATTCAATGAAGTGGTGTGTTTTCGCCTAGTAAGAGTCATACTTATAAAAAACCAAAAAGGTCTATGTAACAACCCTGTGACCTAACGAATATGACTCGCCACCAACTTTGGTCGCTACCACGCTTAGCCGGCTAATAGTTTCAAGTCCACTATCAACAAGAATCACTTTGGCACTGGCGACACGACCAATAGGTCAGAAAGGCATTTACAAATCGTAGAAACAAGACTATATATGCCTGCATTCCTACGTACAAACATTCATTTCACAACATATTTAACAATCCTATTGTTTCATAGTATATTAGAGGATAACATTTTGTACTCATAAATTGACCTGGATTATGCGTGCGTGCACCAATTAGTCCAGAAAAAACACTATTTTAGCTTATTTATTTATTTAGTTGCCATGGATGTCGGGCAAATTGGCCTGTAATTCTCCGTTTGTTTTTATTGATATGTTAAGGAAAAGATGTACAATTGATTGCTTCCAGTCCTGCGGCACCTTTCCTGGTGCTAATGTGGAACTAAAGAATTATGTCACGTCTGACGTAATAACGGGTGACAGGTATTTTTAAAGCACGGTACATAAGCCTTCCGGTTCATGTAATTTGAAGCAATCTAAATTAACGAGTAACGTTCTAGGTTCACGCACTGTGCAAACCACAGTATTAGTTCTGGTATTGGCTGAAGAAAATTCTGGTATATTAGTAACAGATTTGCACACTTCTCAAAAGCAGCAGATGCCAAACGTTGGCTGCTTCGTGTTCAGCGGCCCACCAACTAAATTGTCTAAAGCAGTTAACCCACCTTATATTTCAGGTCAAAGTTTAACATACACAAATCCTTGAGTGCTTCATTAGCACATCCTGCTAAACTCTTTTCCAAAGTTACAAGCCTCTGTAATTAAACTAGGTTGCAACAGATGCGCTGCGCTTCTTAGGCTGCATATGCTTTGGTTCTGTTAGTGTGCTCAACCCAGCTCTAAAACTTTGCGTGAGGTCCCAATAGAACAATCTGGGCCTTATCAATCCATACTGGCTTTATCTTTTATCCGCCAGACGTAATTACTCACATGCGTGTACATGCGGCAACTCAAACCGCCGAACTTGACAGTGGGACCCTTGGTAGCCTCTGAAGCTTCCGGATGGTCGTCCACGTATACCCGACTAACAACGAATACAATGGGACGCACAAAACATCGCTCCGTGCTAGGCCGAAGTGATAGCTCGAAACCCAGTGGTCTCATCTTTCAGCGGAGATATAGCTAGCCGCTGTCCTTGGTAACCAACGGAAGATATTCCGGTTGATGGGGGAAACGGATAGCGGTTAAACTGGTGCTAACTAAACCATTTGCGACGAGGTTGGGCAGTAGATCAACGGCATGTCATAGCGCTTGGTGCTTTGGGCCGAGTACTTCTAGAAGCAGTTCAAGAAGTCAGCCTTCTGCTTTTTCATCGACCAATAATGGTCTTACTTCCGGGGCGGCCACCAGGGCTTTGCTTTCTTGGGCAGCAAGCAAACATGAGTTTAGCCGAGGAGATTTAACAAAGCTACTGCACAAGATGGACTTTATCCAGCCCTTTTAACTTCGGGACTCTGCTTGTTTGGCAAGTTACATAAGATTAGTGAATAGATGGGAGCAAGAAACTATCCCAACAGGCTGCATCTATGCTTTGCAGTTCGAATATTTAAGGGAAGTTTCCGTTCGAATTGCAGCGGTCATAGAGGAATAAGACTGCTATCAATTAATTCCAAAATCTTTGACTCAGTTGTCTTCCATAGAATAACTAGCACACGTGCAGGCCAGATGGGTGAGAACCAGACCACGTTTCATCGAAGAGGACTCTCGTAGAACTAGTGCACACTTGTCCGGGACGGCGTGTGGAAGAGCCCATATCAGAAGGCAATTGGAGTTGGACACAGCGGACTGTATTCAGTGGACTAAAAGAGGACGCGGACGACTGAAGCGCAACAGCAGGTAAGTGGTAGCACGGGGACACATACCAGGCAGTCGAGCGTCGAGCCAGTTGTAGGAAAGCTTAAAACAAGAAAGGATAAGGTACAATTGGATAACAAGTAAAAACTGCATAAAAGCTAGCAGTTAGTTTTTGGGGCGCTACAAAGCGCCCCTAGAAGGCTGAACGGGGAAGCCATCGATATCATAAAGGACTGGTAAAGCTAAATTTGTACGTCAAACTCGTGCCGAGTATGGATAAACGCCCGTTATGTCAACTGCTGGTTCGCCGGAAGTCGGAGTTCGATCTGCTGTTTATATTATTTATTGATTGCAGGGCAGAGTGCATTCCGACGAGCCGTTGGAGCAAGCTTGTTGGGCAAAATCATGGCTAGCAAAGGAAAACGCGGACAGGACCTCAACCTTTGCTTATGCACAGCAGTGCGCATGGGAGTGGTCTCTTCCACCACCGCACCTCACTTTGCGCCGAAACGACCCACGTCCCACGGGGAAACTACCATCGCTCCCACAACGAAAAGACCGCCGTTTCACGAAGATACGGCCCTCGTCCAGCAAAGAAACCAGCAGCGTTCGCGGCAGCACCCTAATTGAATGCGCCGGTCCTCGCAACCATTGATTGTGTGGGCTGATCGATCGAAGGAAGAGTTGTAGCATGTAGAGAGGAGAAATTAAAAAGCACCCGCCGGAAACGCCAGAAAGAACGAACGAATGAGCTGCACCGTTAGATAATTGGGTTTTAAATATTTTGGTAGAAAGGTTTCTCGAAAGCGTTTGAGTTATTTTTTGTTATTTTTAAAATATTACGACAAAAAACGGAGCAACTGTATACGATATCTACAAACGTAAACAAATTTACACTGTACATAGTCGAATAAACGAATCGGCTTACGCACCTCCTGACCACGGTGATTGGTCGTGGAATCGGCGGGCTAAATACGGAAAACGTCTGGACGGCTCTATCTTGTTGAACGAGATCGTGAGCTGCTTGAACTGCTCTAGGGTTCCGAAAGCTGTTTAGGTGAATTGTGGCCTCTCACAAAGCACTACTACACGACGTAGGCTAGGTGGTTTCTTACATAACGGCTGGGTTTACACGGTCGATGATGACGACTTTGCGCTGGCCACGGCGGTCAATATTGTACGTTTTATATTCTCTGTGCAGCACTTTAGAGGAACCCACATACAGCGTCTAAAGAGGCTGTCAAACAGCGTCTGCGCGTAGGACGTGGGAGCAGGTAGAAAACTTCTGGAGCACCTAAACGAATGTCTCCTGCGATTAATCAGCGCGTAGACGCGGCCCACGCAGCTAGGAATCCAACGGAGCTGCGCAACCGCAATCTAAAATTGAAGTAGACGGGGCTGATGCTATCAGCCGTTGGGGCAACGGCTGCGTGCAACCGCAGACTAGCTGCGACGGCATTGCGCCGAAATCGATTTTATCCGTGTTGCTTAAAAGCAGGTGGCCGAGGGGCAATGTTCCAGATCTTGAAGGACCTGCGTGCGCAGGTAGCGCTACCTTCAACTGATAGTGTAAGCATCCCTGCATGCCTTTAGCGACCAAATGATATGCCGTTGTCTGAGGGTGGCGATTGCCTAAATCCTTAAGCAACGTGACAAATAGCCACCGGAAGCATAACGCACTATCGGTGGTCACGATGGCGGGACAACTTATTGAGCTACTTAGCACTCCAGAAAAGCTTTCGCTACCGTCTTTGAAGAGCAATTTGAGATAGGGACGGACACCTGTCAATTAGTGAAGTGATCGATACAAGTTGGTGGATATACAAAACCTTTTGAAGGCGGTAGGAGACCCATGAGGTGGACGTGCACGGGGTGCAAACGTGCTTCTGGCGTCGGATACGTGACTAATAGGCTTCTCGCAAGCTTGTGCATCTTCACACGTTGACGCAGAAGGCACGCAGCGGCCCAACTATGGAATTCCCGATTGACAGTACGCCAAAGGAATCGTGCTGTCGCGGGTTTAACTGATGCCGGAACGCCTGGATGATAGAAGCTTGACAACGCATTGGACACGGGCTGCTGAAAGTCGCGTGAGTCGACTGCGCGCGGTATGCCCAGTAATAAATCGCAAAGTAGACTTCCGTCTGATGTCAACGGAACAAGTCGTATGTCCATTTTGTGTGACTTGCGTATTAGATCAACATGGGATTTTTGAGGTTCGCTGTGGCCATGGCTGCCAAGTCTATAGCAGTGACAGCGTCAGCGGAGGTAGCTTGGATGCGGGAAAGTGCATCGGCGAGGGCTTTGTGCACACCTGAGACATGCCGTACATCGGTCGTAGACTGAGAGCTAAAATCAAGGTGGCGCGAAACCCAGGAGTGTGTCGGTCGGTAGCCGAGCCAAGCACGTAAGTCAGGAGGTTGTGCTGGGTTAAGACGGCAAAAGAGCGACCTTCTAAGACGTGTCTATTGACGTATCGATAGGTATATGGCTAGTAGTACTCTACCAAACGTGCCGCAGCGGGCTTTGGTAGGTCGTGGGCGTTTGGAGTAAAACGCTAAAAGCCGTCACAGGTCGGCTACTCGTTGCTGCAAAACAGCGCCGGCTGCCACCTTCGAGGCATCAATATTGAGGGAGAGCGGTGCTGCCCTATCGTAATGTGCTGTATCATGTGACCTTGACCGCGCGAAGTTTAGCACCGTTCGTTTACGACTTTTTGTTGGTTATGCTGACGTTTTGGTACTATTCAGTAGAATAGTTTGTCTAGCTGTGTTGTCATACTACCTTGTTTCTAGTTAGAATTAACGTAAGCAACAGTGTTTGAGTACTCCCGGAGAACAGAACTTGACTTAACGCGCTTCTGTCAGATCAAAGTAAGACAATACCAGAAAGGCAGTCTGTACACACACTTGCTAACAACTTGGCTAAAACAACTAAGCCACAACCTGATAATACTGACTCAGCCCCAACTGATGACTGCAGAGTAATCCTATCAGGTCCACTGAAAGAAGCACATGATAAAATTTACTTTCTTGTGATCGCATTGGATGCACCGAAAAACAACATCTCTGTACTGAGCGAAACCATAACAAAAATGATGGCACTAGCTCAGCTCTCTGAAACCACCCAGACCAATGATGTGAATGAATCCAAATGGGCAAGGGAGCTGCTTGCACAATTTGCTAATGAAGTTTTCGAACGAGTTCGTCGTACATATAACGTAAGGATATCCAATGTCCCTGACAAAACCAAATTAGCGAAGGTGAAGCACGCGCTCACCAATCTCTGTAAAGTGACTCCTGGCTCTTTCGAAATTAAACGTCTACGAAAAACATCCAAAGGTATATCGTGCCCTATACTTATCACTTTTAGAGACCAAGTAATGGCCAAGAATTTAATAGTAAAATATTCGTTATGCGAGAGTCAGCAAATTTGGGGCCTATCGTGATCAAGCCGAACAAAACGCCTCGGCAGAGGGCATTTGCGTCAACTAATAAACCTCGCTGAAGCAAAAGGCGGAATTTTCCCCTCTGCAAATGGATTTGCTACCACACTCCCAGTAGGTCTTGATCTGTCGCAACGGCATGTGGATACCAAGGTGACAACGGCTTACAGCATTGAACTAACATCGTTCAACACAGTGAGGACGCTAGCTCTCTCGGTAGGGCACCATGAAGCTGCTTTCGGTCAAGCTGAGGCTCATGTGGATAAACCGAATGATTCCGACACGTGTGACAGGATGCCGAACCGCTGACAGAAGTTATTGGCAACACTTCCATCGAACGTATGGCAAGCACCCCACTGACTACTACGGTACTCTCACACAACCGCCCAAAACTAAGGCACATTAAAAAGCCTGCCAGTTGCAACTCCTACGTGCCGAGACATCAACTCAGTGAAACAACGAAAACAGGCAACCTTTTTCCACCATGATACTTAACAAGTGCTCATCTCAGAATAGACAGATGGCCCCTAAAGGTAATATCTAACTAGTATGTACCAATGTGGGAGACCACGACTACGAAAAAACGTGCCGCCCCCAGAAGGTCATACTTGCTTCCAACTCCAACTGCTCGCCATATAAAAGCCAATGTGTACAGCCAAAGCCATAACCTGCGCGACTCCCGCCCCGCACTCGGGAGCGCTAACACGAGCAGCACCACTGCCCCCCTCAACGCCCCCAGCCAAACCAGTATCTCAACCCGAGACAGTCCAATATAACACGGTCCGCTGGAGAATTCACACCCTACTCCCTTATGCCGCCATTTCCGCGGTTCTACCAAGCTGACAGTAACTAAAATCAACTGCAAGTGCTCCCTTACAAACCTGCTTTTTATAGAACCTTCCGCGAAGTAACGAAACGCACCACTCCACCCTCGCCTGCAAAGATCAATCGCCCGCGCCGTACAAGCCCAATGATTGCTGAATTGCCTAACATGTCAGTACGCATCCCCGCACTTATATTATGGAATATGGCGGGCTACATCTCGCCGCAACTCACGAGACTGTGTGACGAGTCTGCCTTCTACTACTTTTACAGGCACTTAAACATCCAACAGATGCCTTTGAGCAATTGTTACCATCCTTCCAACACCCCACGTAACCGTCGGCTCATAAAGTCCAGAAATAGTGTGCATTATTAGGCCCTACCTCCCTAGGAGAACCTGCTCAGTAGTTCCCCCGTTGAGCAACTTAACGGCCCTGGCTCAACGGCAAGGCGGATTTGCTTCCCCTGAGGCACTGCTTGCTGAACCTAAGAGCTTGTCTTCCACACATCCAACCGACGACCCATCTAGGAGACACGCCATTGCAAGTAAACATGCATACAACCCACTCCGAGCCTTGGAATGCGATACCGACCCCTAATTAACCAACCCACATCTGGTAGAAATATGCCCCTCAGGGATGCACACTCGCTGTACTCCATCGTTATGCGCTACGGCTTACGTACAACATATCCCCGCCAATACCTTAGTCATCGCCAATAACCTTCCCCGTACCCACAAACCTGTTTTCGCTGCTTGCTTTCAGCATGGTAACCAAGCAGTCCCACTCTCACAACCCGACCTGCTATATGATGACGAGGACAGTAATATTTTGTCTGAACTCTGTAACCTTATAAATCTTATCACTTCCTCTGAAACAAAAACAACTTTACCCACGCAATGCAAGCAGATTATCTCTGTCTCTTCTAATGCAGCAGATGCTTACTGCAGTAACGAGGCGCTCACGCTACGCATTAACGGAAGGTCCATCAAAAATAAGATGCACCTTATCAACCCCGTCCTTATCCTATCCGGCCCCAAGCAGTGCTCATCACATAAACATAGCACGATGCTACTATTCACGATGCACAACTGCGAATCTCGGGCTGCACCTTCTTCAGCAATGAAAGTAGCAACCACCATGGTGGCGGATGCGTCATTTACGTGCGTGACGATTTCGGGGCGCTATCATTTCAAGAAATATCAATTGGCCCTCTGGAAGTCTCGGTTTGGATTCAGACTAGTAGGGGACAGCACGATCTCTTAATTGGCAGTCTGTATAACCTTCCACACACTAACACAATCAGTATACGCTGTCTAATGGAACTCTTCACAGAAGTATCCCTATTGCTTACCCACTATGAGATAATCGGTGGTGGCTTCAGCATGCTACAATTGGTCTAGCAAACACAACCTGCGCCACCCAAATACCATGCATTTGTGGACACCACATATGCGTTTTAGTGAACTCAACTTGTGTAGGCACCCACTAGACACAATAACACCTTTTACAAACGGAGTTGCGCACGCACCTGCTAGCGTGTTTGACAATCTCCCTGGATGCGATCACACACTAGTGTAGCTCTCTTTCCAACTACCCACCACTCGTCCCCCAGTAGCTAGAACAGCGTGCTATGTTCAGCCCTTCAAACGTTTCAACTGGACAAGCTTTGCTCTACTTCTGAGATCCATCAGGCGGGATGTATTCTTTCTGGCTAAAGATGTGGGCATTGACTCTTCTGTCCTATATAGTAATCTTACTTACTGCCTGAATATACTAGCACTTATGAAGAAAAAAAGCAATGCAGCTACCGCAGGATGCATCACCCATCGCAAATTACTGGTCAAGCTCAAAAAGCTACGTTCAAAGTACAGCAGGACCCAAGAATTCTTCCTCCTTATTTGCATCAATAAAGCCCTGTTGGAGTGGAGAAATTCACTAACTACCGCATATCTGTCCGAAGAGCGCACTGCCCTGAACTCTATCAATCGTATCACATCCCTCAATTCTCTGAGGAGGCGCAGAAGCAACCCCGCTTCGAACTCGATTAAATCGATTATTCGTCCAGACAACTCAGTTACCAGTAACCGAGTTGAACTATGTGAGATCCTGAACCGCAACTTCTACGAGTCTTTCACCTCTGCTATCCTGACACTGCCTCTTAATAATTTTAGTTGCACCAATGCTACTTTACCCGCAGTATCATTTGACCTGCGTACCAGTACTCCGGAAAAGCAAGCCTTCAATTTATCCTTCCATGCCGGACCTGACTGCCGCCCATCGGCTCTGCTATTTCTAGGTGGCCTGAATTTCGCCATCCTCCTTCTTAAGCTCTTTATCCTTTTCAAGAAAACTGGCAACATTTTTCCTGCTTGGAAACTTGCAGTATTCATGCCAAGGCGCAAGTGGGGTAGCCGTCAAAACATTGATAACTTCCGATCCATTATTCGTACCCCATTCCCCTCACGATTGATGGAGAGGGTCATCAAGGAAGAGCCCCCTATGCCTCTGGACTCCTCGTAATCTCATCAACAGATCGAAAGGTGAATTTCTCCCTCTAAATAATGTCAAACAGGCCAGCTGGATTTCCTGAACAAGGTTACCCAATGGTTGCTTGCAGGTGAGCACTGATTAGCATATTTCTGGATATGAAAAAAGGGGTCGAGCGAGTCCACCATAAAATACTGTTAACTAAATTGGCTACTTACGGTATATCGGACCAGTTGCATTCTTCGTTCTCTTCCTATCTCTTCTGTCGAACACAGTCGGTACGACTAGGAGACTTCCAATCCTCACCAAAACCAGTTACGAATGGTGTGTTCCTTGAAAGTGTACTGGACCCTATACTCTTCCTACGTTACATCAGCGACGTACTTCAAAGCTTTGAATAGGAAAGACGGACATGTTCGCCGACGATATTAAAGTCTATTCTCCTGTGACCCGTTTAACCTAAGGAGCGGTCTCCTCAACCGTCAAAATGACCTTAAAGCATTAGACTCTTGGTGTAAAACATGGAAGCTTGACTTATCTCCTGCAAAGAGCTAAGTCCTGTTGTATAGATGCAATGTATCGCCTAGTGTGCTAACCCTGAATGGCGTCATACTAGCCATTGGTCAAACCGTAAGGGATCTCGGCGTACACTACTCAAGCTCAATAAATTTCTCGGAACAAGTTAGCTATAGTGTTGCGAAAGCCAGATTCATCATTGGTCATATCTGCAAGAGAATGCTCGTAAACGAATCCAGACTCACTCAATAAAAGGTATGCGCTGGGCCTCTTCCGGAATACTGTTCAATAATATTTATCAACGCCAGAAGGAGTGACCGAATAGCAATGGATATAGTACAACGCTCATTCACAAAGCGCCTGCTTTGCCCTTCTAATCTCTACTATCTTGAGCGCTGCAAACTTCTTGGTCTTGAACCTCCATGGTTACGAAGAATGAGACAAAACCACACCTTCCTATTCTAGACGATAAACAACCCAACTACGAACCTTGTAGGACTTATTCAACAAAACGGTGACTCACGGTATCCACTCCGCCATAGACCCTTAAACATTACCCTACTTACAGCCCACACCAACGTGCGTAACATCTTCTGTCTCTATGGATTCGCTCGCGTCTGGAAGGGGCAACAATTGCAAGTTAGGGTAGCCAAGAACAATGCACAGTACAGATCATCCCTACATAGGCAGTTGCTACCGTGTTCATATGCGAGCACTATAACACCAAAATACCGTAGGATGAACTTTGGGAACATAGCCCAGAACGCCTCCAAATCCGAAAAATCAACCTATCGGAAACAGACCCCAACAATTAACTCACATTTACTCTCTTGGACTGTCTGCCTCACATATATTTACTGTTTGTTGACTTATTCTACGACACTGCAGTTATCCACTAGCAAGTAGAATGCTTCACCCAAATGCCGTTGATAGCCGTCGAGCCTCTTCTCCCTTAGTACCATTATTAGTTCTTCGTAATACCTAAGTCACCACTTCACAGCTGCAGCGCGTCATTGTAGATAGCATAAGTCTTTGCGCTAGGAACCACTCCTTAGCCCTGCAACTCTTACTCAACTGGATTGTTTGCATCACATACCTCCGATGTCTTGTTGACCTATTCTGAAACTGTAGGTATCCACTGATAATTAGACGGCTCAATCAGAAGGCAGTTGCTAGCCACCGATTTTCTCTCTCCTCTAACGACATTAGCTGTTCCTCGTCTTAACGTTGCAACGTCTTTTCAGCTGCAGCGATTCATTGTAGGTAGCGTGCATCGTTACGCTAGGAGCCACGCCTTATTGCTCCAACGTTTATTTACAGATTGTTTGCATCACATAATTTATTCTGTCGCTGTACGTATCCAATAGTGTCTACAAGGCTCCATCCAAATGTAATCACTGGTCGCTAGCGCCATTCTATGTTCTTCACCATACTTCTGTTTAGCAGCAGCTAGTCCTCCTGTGCTTCAAACATTTCTGCGCCTATTCGGAGCTTGCTTGGAGCCACACATTTATCTCTCCAACCTTTATTCTATTGGAGAGTCTGCCTACTGTACATTTGTCTTTTGTTGACTTATTATATCACTATGTTTCCACTAGTTATTAGAAGGACAATCCGAATGCCTTTGCTGTACACCGATACTCTCCCTCCTAGCGCCATTATATGTCGTTCGTCTTATCTTGTTTGTAATTTTTTGCAGCGATTCGTTGTAGGCACCACACACCTTTGCACGTATCCGGCGCTCGCTAGGATGCACTCCTCGCCTCTCCATCGTACATTCTCTTAGAATGTCTGCATCACTTACCTTCTCTTTCTTGTTGTACCATTCTGTTAACCTGTAAGCATACACCAGGAATCAAGCGTCTTGTTGGAATGGCTACCTCTGGCCACTGATAGATTTTATTAGCGCCACCATCTGGGGCTCGTCTTAACTTCGGCACCTCTGTTAAGAAGCAGCTAGTGTTCGTAGGCCCCACGCATCTGCTATTATCCAGAGCTCGTAGGAACCATTTCTTGTCGAAACAACCTTTATTCTCTTGGCATGTCTGTGTCTAATCATTCCACTGCCTTACCACCAATTGACCATTAGAGCTGTCTGGCGGCGAAGTAGTTATTGCTAATAGTTTTATTCTGCACTATCTGTCGTATTAAGCTGACCACTTGCTGTTCATGCATTACGCTATCACCACATACCCTCTAACTCTCTTTGCTCTCTGCCCGCACAATTGTTGCCTCATACTAAACTGATAGTTCGTGGATTAATTAGTATTAAACCGCTCTTGTCTCTACGCAGACGTTAGCAATCTACCAATACGGGTAGCTTCAAAAGGACCTTCAAAAGGCACTTTCAGCATAATCATTGTTGCGCAGTGCACATGATTTTGCATCAACCCCAAGTGTTGTAGCGTAAGAATTTAACAATGTTTAACTCCACGCCTGTTATTGCGGTCTTCTTTTGGTTGTCCCTCACTACCCTTTTCCCCCAAGTCCAGAACTTATGGGGCTCTGGGATTGGACTGATGAACAGGTTTCGTTCAAGAAAGGTAATAACCGGCAAGGACCTACTTGGAGCATGGCAGTATACTAAAGGGATTCCTCTGCAATCACCACCACAACCGCTGGACGCGTCTTCCCCCTCCGGAAAATTATACATCTGAAAAATCCGGACCGCAGAAAGTTTGAAACTTTGCGCACCTGGCCACACAACAAGACAACGACTTGTGATGTTCCTTACCTCAGTCGGCCGCAACAAGTATGGCTGCCCTGCTCAAAATTTCTGTCCAGTCGACAGAGGAAATTGGAAGCCAGTTGACTGCGAATAACCGAATATGATATCAGCCCTCAAGCGGCTTTGCCAGTTATATATCAGTATTCAAAACGCTTTACGGCCGTGTTGCGGGACGTGGTGGGTTTTCGCCTGGCAAGCGTTCTCCATATAAAAAGCTACAAATGTCTGTTTAAAAACACTGCGACTTGGCGGATGTGACCGGCCACTGAATAAAGTCACTGCCGACAACTGCATACTGGCAATTCGACTAGACTCATATTCTAACTTTTCTTCACACGTGCAAGAATATGATACGTTCCAACTACCTGTACCGTTTTGCTGCACATATAGTGCCCTGACCGTTTACACTACACACGATTGATCCCAAAGTATCATTCTGACACATGGCTGCTTGTAAACCTTGATCATGCCTAAGTTGGTGCATCTATAAATTTAAGAATAAACTAGGTATTTATTTATGTACGTTGAGGCTGGCATCTTTCAGATACTTAAAGTGATGCCTACTACGGCGGGAGCTTTAAATTGCTTGAGTAGCCCACGGAGTAGGTCCGTGAGAGGTTATATCAGCGACGCGCAGTTTGGTGTGACCCGTCAGTAAACGTTGACAAGCCCAAGAAAACGCCTAAGCTGTTTGAAAGAATGTGACTCGGGGTAGTCGATGACAGCTTGAAGTTTATTCTGTAGTGGCACGAAGGCTGCAGTGAAGGTACGATGGCCGATGAAGTTGACTGAGCCGACACCAAACATACACTCTGCTGCGTCGTTCGTCATCCCGTCTTGAGATAAACGATCAACAAGCTTTCGTACATGGCTCATGTGCCTATCTCGTAAAGAGCTGCGATTAAAATGTCATCCAGATAAGTGTGAGCACAATCTGAGCTGTAACCAAATTTGTTTTAGGAAGCGCTAAAATGTTTGCGCGGCATTTATATACCAAATTGCACGCGCGGGAATTCAAACGAACCAAATGAAGTTGTCCCGGCAGGTTTAGCTGCGTCTGCTTCGGCCACCGAAAATTGGTTGTATGCGCGTACTGCCGATTTTGTTTAAGCTAATTTTACCTGCCAGAGGTGTGGTGCGAATCACTATGTATGGGATCCGGTACAAATCGGGCTTGGTAACCGTATTTAAGGTTCCATAGCCGCCGGAAGGACGCCGGTTTACCGGGACGTTTTTCGGGACCACGTGGAGGGGCGAGGCCCGTGGTCTGTTGGAAGATCTGGCGATACCAAGCTGAGGCAGGTGGTAGAATAAAGCTCACGCTTGAGGGTAATCTGTCAGGAGCAAGCCGTCTTTTCCGTGGGCTAACTGCATGACAACGCGTGGCTATGTAGTCGTCGACAATTGTCCTGACTGGCGGAAGCTCTGCAGCTGGTGGCACCAGCCGCGGGTATTCTGACAGTAGGTTGGCGCATTCTGATGGAACTTCGGCGTTTCGAAAAACGGGAATGCGTATCGAGGCTTCCGCAAGAACGACTTCGCTGCGTATTTTAGCACGGTCGTCTAAATGGCCGTAACGTTCAGCACCCACCAGCACCCCAAAAGGACGGCGGAAGTCTATACTGAAGGGTAGAGACGCAAACATGAAGACCCACTGAAAAGCTCGGCGAAGACTGAGGTCCAGTTTCATCGTGCACTAGCGGAATGAAGCTTACGGAGAACCGTTGACATCACGCAGGTTGTACGCAGGCTATAGCGCTTGTCATTCGCGTTCTCTGGGGAGAAGCAGTCTTTCGCCTCCGCTTCCTTGAGGGACGTGATGGAAAACATTGATACTTAACGTACAAAAAGCAATTTTTGGTTATTGATGGGTAGGTTGGTCGTGCTAGTATGTGGGCTATTGGCTTACCCTGAAACGACTGAGTCATGCCTAATGCAAGAAGCCTAACAATGTTTAGCTCGTCCACCATATTGGCGGTGCTATCAACATACATCTTTGACGGGTTTGGTATGCATGAACTAAGAAAGTGCAAGAAAAATGTTGCCTTTCCTGTCGAAAGCGACGTACAGGTTGCGGGTCCAGAAAAGCCACGATGAACGGTAGCCAAAACGTAGTAAGCATATGAACTTGGCACAGGCTGTTATGAAGCCTACATTGTTGCTATGCTGCTGCAAAGTAGCGCAATTTCATTCGCTTTAGGATCAGATCGGCTTGACGAAGTAAAGCAAACATGAACCTTGGTGTTCATGGGTGAGATTAAGTCTCCGGAGTTGCTGGTCGTCTGCTGCGGAAGACATTTAAACGTTGCGTCTGCCTAGGCAGCTACTTTTATCAGTGGAGTATCCTGAAACATGGAGAGCACTACCGACGATGTCTTTTGGAGATGTGCAAACCATATGTCTTCTATATCTTCTTTGCTCACGTACAAGGGACCAGCGATGCACAGAAGTTCGCGGAGGAACACAGACTGCTTGCGCTCTCCAAGCTTGAGACCAATGAGCTTTTCCAATCGAGCTCGTGCGATGGGTATTGACACCTTAAGAAGCGCTTGTTTCATAGTTTCATGCTTTACCTCAGTTGATGGGCGGAGTAGAATGTCATCAACCAGCGTCACAACAGACGGAGTTGGGCTTGGGTAGTGCTATTTTACCTCGGATGGTCCGTCCTAATACCCATATTTTCCAGTTCGAACACGTATATGGTAACCCAACCATCTAGACCGTGTTCCATGAAGTTAGAATTTGAAGAGTACGCACTTTTACGCCGCGAGAGGACGCAAAAGCCACATTCGAAATGTGTATCTATAAAGTAAGTGATGAACAAAAACACAAGCAAGGTAGTAAAGCTACGCAAGAGACAAATGCATACACGTGTATAATCGAGAAATAAGAACGAACCTACCCAAAGGTACAAACGACGTAAACTGTTTAATTTCGCGCGGGCGAATAAGGAGCGTCAAGTTGTAGGACTAGTAAAAACTAGTCCAAAATGGTGCGCCGCAGCAAGCGCGGAGATCAGAAGGCAATTGGGGTAGGACACGGCGAACGGTATTCGGTGGGCCACAAGGAGACGCAAACGGAGGAAGCAAGACAGGAGGTACACGCTAGCGCGGGGGAACCTACAAAGCGGTCGAGTGTCCAGACGGTTGTAGAGAAGCTTAAAACAAGAAAGAATAACGAAATGGATTAACAAACAAAAAGAACATAAAAGTTGACGGTTAGCTTTTTGAGCGCTACGGGCTACATGAACCAATCCTTACCATGACGTCGACTGTTAGGACAAGGCCATATATATTGGCGGTATTCCTAGATATCTGGGACAGTTTGAGCTTTAGATTGGCAAACAAACGTGCGCTAGTCGTAGGAAATGGTCAAGCAGACACTGGCTCCCAATGGGCGCGCTGCTTTGAATCGGCTCCACTGCTTTGCGAGCAGGCCTTTCAGCACAAGACTCGGGGTGGTGCCCACTAAAAAAATAAATAAATAAGATACTCTAGAATTTGTCGAGACACACCAAACCGGGCATGATCAACGTTAACATGCAATTATGTTTCGCAACAAACACGTCGCGTTGTATATAATCGGTAGTAAGCCGAAAATTGTACAGGCATAGGGAATTGAAAAATTAAGCATGAGTAATAAAGTTGTCAATGAATGACGACACGATGGGTTCTAGCGTGCATAGGGTAAACAGCCAGGGAATTACTGGTGTAGCATAAAAGATACATGTAGGCAGGGCCTATCTAATGCTTGAAAGTGTCAGAAAAATATTAAATTATGATTCCATTCGACCTGCTAGTTTGTAGTAGTAGGCAGTAACGTTATTCACTGGCAAGTCGCATCCGCCGTGTCGCAGTGTTGTTAAACGGACACTTGTGGCTTTTTAGAGGGAGAGCGCTTGCCAGGCATAAACCCACCACGTCCTGGAACACTGTCACGAATCCTTTTGTACTCGTTTTACAAATAGCAAAGCAGCTTGCTGACTGATTGCACCCTCGGTTATCCGCAGTCGATTGCCTTCCAAATTCCTCTGATAGTTAATCAGGTATCTTTGGTAAGTCCCGCCATAATGGGTGGGGCAAATGGAGGATTGGATCTTCAGGAAGAGGCGTCTTTGTGAGTGTCCAGGTGAGCAAAATATCAGTTGCTTGCGTCATGTGTTTTCAGGTTTATGTATGCTTTTCAGGAGTGTAAAGGCCTCGTGTCCAGCTATCCTATTGGACAACGGTCGTGGTAGTGAGTGCAGTTGTATCCATTTGTTATACGGCCACGTTGTTGTAGGTTCTTGTGCGTTACTATGTCCTGTCCGGAGGAAAACGGTTTCTCGGTCCAATCCCAGATCCCCAACTAGCTCCGGGCCTTGGAGTAAAGGGAAGTTGAGAGACAATCAAGATCGCAAATAACAGTTTTGGAACCAAACATTGCTAATGTTCTATGTTATAATATTTAGAGTGGAGACAAAAGGTTTACAATTGTATAATTGTAAAATATGCAACAACGTTTGTGCTGATAGTGTCTTTTGAATGCTGTACGAAAGCAATGGCCGTATGGGTTTTGTGCAACCGTCTACATGCAACCCAGAGCGTTGCATCATTGAGCAAAAACGCATTATCGGTTTGCTATGAAACGGCAATGGCGTTGGAAGACAGAAAGCAGAATGCAAAGACCAGCGGCGCCTGTATTGTGGATGAACAGCTGGTAGCCAACCTACTTTGATAGGGAGCGCATAATTAGTAAGTGAAGGTATAATTTGCTTGCGACGAAAGAGATTCAAAGGTCAATAGTTTTTAATTCAGCGGATAGATAGAAATCAAGCCCTGAGTAAAAGTCTTCTGGGGATCAGGCCAGAAAGACGACACGAGGGTATTAACAGTATAGTGCTATGGTCGACTGAGATAGGAAAAGCCTGTGCGAGAGCTCACCACCTACATAAGTAAGTGTCGAAACCTTTGCTGCAATAATGGACACAGAACACTAGGTGAGAAAGGATTGATCAATTGAAGTGAAGTAATAAAGATCAGTTAGAGAAAAGCGAACGTGTGGAACAAATGTACATGTAGCGTCGCGCAGAGAAACGAGTTATTCTAGGGTGCTAAGCAAATAGTATTATATTGGATGCTGACACAGGAAAAGCATGTGAGTCTGTTGAACTCATACATGGGTAAGTGTCACAAAACTAGCAGCGAGTATATGAGAAAGAAACGCCTATAAATGAGAAGCTGACGGGCGTCTGTGTATTAACCAGGTGAGAGGAGCGATGAACTAAAAAGCTAAGAAGGGTTAACTGACGAACGGGCAGCAAACAGCTGAGGATATCAGAACATGAAACCTGCCCGCAGTAGCTAGGGTGCTAAGATAATAGTACAAGCTGGATAGAGCAAGGGAATGCTAGCCCGTTAGCTGAGCGATTGAAAGTAAAATGTCTAAGACAATACAGCGATTAAGTGATTAATAAACATCTAGAAATGTTATGCAAAACAGCGGCTTGCGCTGAATACTCGGATATGCTTGCACGACAGAAGCGTGCTAAGGGAGGTTTGGCGATGAAAGGGCGGCGGACAGGCGAAGCGCAAGCACACAATAGGGATGTTAAATAGTCCAGAGCATAATAGACTAGGATGCATCGACGCGCAGCTAATCAAGTCATGCTGGGGTGCTAATGAGTATAACTAAGGAGACCTGAGCCGGCAGAAGCTAGTGAGAGAACTGTACTACAATTAATTAGGCGACACAGAGGAGTAAGTGACAGATGAGCACTTTGCGAGGAGCGAGTAATGGATAATTGAGCATCTAGAATGGACAGATAAGGAGCCGTTCTGTACAGAAAACACGCGTTATGTTATTTCCACCGAAGCGAGCTAAGCAAGGATTCTTGTTGGAAGGACAGGGAACGGAAGGGGGCAAGCATATAATACGACTGTTAAATAATTCAGAGGATAAGAGGATAAGACGCAGCGACGCACAGATAATCAACCCATGCTGCGGAACTAATGGAATATAATTAAAGCTGCCTGAGCCCGGAGAAGCCAGTGAGAGAGCTGAACTACAGGTTCTTAAGTGTCGCAGATGAGAAGGTGACATCTGTGCATTTAGCAAGGTAGCCTGTGCCTGGAAAAGCTGATGAGAGAGCTGGACTTCAGTATAATTAGGGGCCATAGACGTAGAGAGTAATAAATAAATGAGCGTCTAGAAAGGAACGCTGTGCGCTGACTACTTAAATTATGTTTGCCCCACCGAAAAGCGCTAAGAATGTCTTCATGAAGAAAAGACGGCGAACGGATGATGCGCAAACATACAATACGGCTGTTAAATATTGCACAGCTTAGAGGCTAAGACGAAGCGACGCGCAGATAATCACTTCATGCTATGGTGCGAATGAGATATTACAGAGATAGCTGGAGCTGGATAAAGCCGACCGTCCGATTAAAAATGGAATGAAAACAGAAAGAGATATAAGAAAAGGTTAGGGTCCGGATGAGAACGGTTTACTGGTAATTAGTGGAAAAGCACACGTGGCTTTCCAGGTGATGTAAATAACACGTTCTCTCAGTCGAACCAAGGTTTGTAACGTCGAAGAACTATGAGTGGAATCGGAAAACAATTGGCCGATCGGGCGATACTGGATTAGTCAGAGGGGAGGAATAACACGTACAATAAAGGCAGAAAATGACCGCAAAAAATGGGGTGAACGAGTCTACCAACCTCACGAGTTAGGGGAGGAAGAGCTTTGAGTTTGAATAGCGTATACCGCTTAAGTCTGGGAGCATAGGTGTATCTAGAGCGAAAGAAACTGATCAATGTGACTAGATCACCGCAGAGCGGTGAGATCTGGCATTCCAGTTGAAGAAGAATTGAGAACAGATCGCGATAAAATATACGTTAGCTTCAGGATGAGAAAGGTTTATGGACGAAAGGTGGGAGAAGCCCACAAGGCTCTCCATGTACTGTAAAGCAAACTAAGAGAGGTGAAGTCTCAGAAGTCTGAAGGAATCCGGAGAGCAGGATGCCGATCGAGTAAGACGTGACTAATCGGCGCTTTTGCACAAAGACATATAAGAAAGGTGATGAAAGAGCTAACAATAAATGGTGGGCAAGTTTAGCAGGCTTTAGATGTAAGGGAAACCTCTTGCTTAGTTTGCGGCGCGCATACCGCTTAAGTCTCAGTAGCATAGGAGCAGACGGAGGGAAAGAGACTGGTCAGGTGAGACAAGGTCACAGCAGGGTAGTAAAGCTGGCCGCCTGATCGATAAAGGAAGGAAAACAGAAAGCGATATAAGAAAAGGTTATGGTCTGGATGAGAATGTTTTATTGGTAAAGTGGAAAAGCCTACGAGCCTCTCTACGTAATGTAAACAGAACCATTAGGTCAGCCGAACCAAGAGAAGTGGTGTCTCAGAAGCCCAAAAGTATTCATCGCTTAGGAGGGCGACAAAACGGGACTGGATTAATCGGTGCATTGGTACTGGGGCGTACAATGAAGGTAAGAAAAAGGTGAGTGAATAAGTCTAGCGGTCCCTCAGAGTAGAGGTAACAGAGGTAAGACTGCGGTGCATGTACCGTTTAAGTCTCGGTATCATGGGAGCAGTCAAGCAGACTAGCTGGTGAGACGAGAACATGGCAGGACGGTAAAGCTGGTCGTCCGATTAAAAAAAGGAATAAAAACCGAAAGCGAGATAAGAAAAGCGAAGGGTCGGGGTAAGAATGGTTTGTAGCTAAAGGGTGGAGGAGCCCACGAGGCTTTCCAGGTACTGTGAACAAAACGTTCGGCCAGCCGAACCAAGATTTTTAACGTCGAAGAACTCTGAGTTAAATGGCATAACAAGTGGCCGATCTGGCGAGACTGGATTGGTCGGGGCGCGGGTAAAGCAAGTAAAATAATGGCAGGAGAAGGAGCTGTAACAATAAATGGTGAACGTGTCTAGCATCCGCAAGGGGTAGGGGAACAAGAGCGTTGAGTCTGCATAGCGTACACCGCTTAAGTCTGGGTAGCATGGGAGCAGGCAGAGAGAACGAGGCTAGTCAGTGGGGCTAGTACATCGCAGAGCAGTGAGAGCTGGCACTCGAGTAGAAGAAGAAATAAAAACAGAGCGCGATACTAAGGGTTAGTGGCAGGACGTAATCGGGTAGTTTAGTCAGCCGAACTAAGAAAGGTGACGTCTCAGAAGTCTGAATAAATCCGGAGAGCAAGAGGCCGATCGGGTAAGGCTGGGTTAGTCGTCGCGTTTGTATAAGGATAAATAGTAAAGGTGAGAAAAACAAACAATAAATGGTGGGCAAGTCTAGCAGGCTCAAGAAGCAAGGGAAACATCTTGTTTAGTTTACGGAGGGTATACCGCTTAAGTCATAGTAGCACTGGAGGGGCAGAAAGAAAGAGACTGGTCAGTGGGACTTGTCCAAGGCAGGGCCGTGCAAGCTGGCTATGCAGTGGAAGAAGGAATGGAAATAGAAATCAGATTAAGTTGTACTATTAAAGTGCGTAAATAGGCTATACCAACAAAGAGTGAAAAAGTCTAGCATACTGTCATGGGGAGCGGAACAGCGACAAGTCCGTAGCGCCTAGACCGTTTATGTCTCTGTAGCATAGCAACAATCAGAGATCAGGAAACGGAGTTTTGAGAGGGCACCGAGAGGTGGCCTGTCCGATGAGGCAGGAAGGAATACAACGAGCGCGATAATGAACTTACTGGGCCAAGATAAATGGTGGAGAAACTAAGGGGGCACACATAGCGATCCATTAACCAAACATTGATCTTTGACGTGACGGTGATCTGAGGGAGCTTGGAGAGTAAAAGATCTTTCAGGCGATGCTTGATTAATCGGCTTACAATGGGGACAAAGAGCGTAGTAAGAAAACGACTAGGGCAGAGTCGAAAGCTTTACCGATTAAAAGGAGCTATACTAAAAGGATGCAAGCTAACCCAGCAAAGTTCTCGGGGTGAGGAAATAGGTGCGTTGGATATGCAGTGGCTAGATCATTCAGGTCTCGGTAGTATGGATGCAGTCAGAAACCAAGTGACTGGTAAGACTAGGTTAGATCAAGGCAAGGTACAGAGTTGATTGTTTAGTTAAAGAAATGTAATCAGGCACAACGACAAGGATAGGGCAGGTTAGGGATGAGAACGGTTTTATTGATAAAGAGCGTAAAAGTTAACGATGCTGCTGAAGGAATTTGAACCGTCTATTAGGTCCACAGCACAATGGGATGCGTCTCAGCAGCCTAAATGAATCCGGAGAACATGAGGCCGATCTGGCAAGACTGGATTAGTCGGCGTGCTAGGGTTAGGACGTACAATAAAGAGGAGAAGAGAGCTACAACAATAAAGGGGGAATGAGTCTAGGAGGCTCAAGGAGTTAATAAGTGATTAAAGGTTGTGCAATTCTTGCAGGCGCTTGAGGTACGGGGAACATAGCATTGTTAACAGAGCCCAGCCTGTTTGTGTCATCGTAGTTTTGAAGGCAGTCAAAGGGAAGTAGACTGGTCAGATGAGGCTCGGTCAGGGCAGGGTACTGAGAGATAGCAGTCCGATGGAAGGAGGAATGAAGACAGTGAAGTAAGGAAAGAACAGGGTCAGAGTGGAGGAAACTTTACTGATTAGTAGTAGGGAAGCCAATGATACTCTCTAAGGTAATGCGGACAGGGTATTTGGTCTGCTTACTATTGGGTGGTAAAGTCACAAAAGTCAGAGGTCAGAAAGCACGAGTCGAATTACACGAGGCTGCATTAATTGACACATTGAGGTTTAGTAGTAAAGTTGAGTTGGGAAGATAAATAGAGCGTGTCAGCTGAAATGGACCTGTTAGATATGGGAGTTTAAATTAGTTAGGTCTAAGCCCTCGGGTTGAGGGAACTAGTGTTTTGGTTTTGCTGAGCCTATACCGTTTACAGCTCAGTACTCTGTATGCAGCCAGAAAGAAGGGAGACTGGTCATAGGAAACTAGGTCAGCACATAGCACTAGTTTGCTGACAAGGTGGGAAAAGACAACGACTGATGGGATTAGTGTGTTCAGCCTTCTGAATAATGACCGTTATCATCCCAATATTCCGAGAGGGTCAGCCAGAATGAACAGGTTAGAGATGGTGGCTATGTTACAAAATAGGGTGAGCAAGACCAGCAGGCTCTCGGGAAGAGGGGGCATAGCCAGATGTCTACAGAGTGGTGACCGTTTGTGTCCCGGTAGTCTGGAGTAAGTCAAAGCAAAGCAGGCCAGTCAAATGAGACTAGGTCAGCGCAGGGCACTGACAAAAAGCAGTCCGATAGAAAAGAGGAATTAAAAGCAAAGAGCGTGATAAGGAGAAGACAGGGTCGGTTTGAAAGGAGCCTTATTAGTGCTGGGTGTATTGGCTAAATAGGCTCTTGGCGCATTGGGAGTATTTCGCAAAATTAAGGCTTTGTATGGAAGTCTATATGTGATCTGTGGTGTTCTCCCACAGCTCTTCCTCAGGGATGCAGGTGCCCAACATATCTGCTACCTTGGGGACACTTAGTAGACTATTTATGGCCGTGGAGAATTGCAGGATACTATCAGATGCTCTGATGGCTTCAGGTAACTTGTTCCACACATGCGCATATCTATAGAGAAAGAAGTTAAAGCGTATGGAGCAACGCTTTTTAAGTAGTGAAAATGAATGCAGCTTTTTGAATAGAGGATAACGTGTGTCGCCTAGCGGTTGAAAACATCTTCCAATAATTGGGTCCGATGTTTTGATTAGCTCATATAGAAAATCTAGGTTGGTTTTAGGTCTCCACAGCCAAAGTGATTCCAGACCAAGCTGCTAGCAGCGGCTTTGATAACTGAGCGTAGCTGATCCTAGAAGGCGCTTATTGAAAGAACGCTGGACTGTCTCGATGACCATCGTATTACTTTTGCGTGAATTAGTAACCACTTTGGAGCAGTACTCTACCATAGGTCTGGCACACAACTTGTAGAGCATGCGTCGCGACTCTAACATGCCCAATGAGTTTAGTATAAAGCCAACAATAGACCTGGCTTTTGCAGAGCTATAACTCGCTTGCTCCGCAAAATTCAGTAAGCTTGGGCAGTGCACACCAAGGTCGCGCACAGTGGTGCTGTTATCTAATGGTATACCGTTAATAGTTAATATTTTGTGCGGTATAGATCACCGGCAGGAAAGAACGTTACGTTTCTTTGGTGCGAACTCTAGTTTCCACAGGACACAATGTTTCAAGAGCGCCGGGGTCGCTTTGAATATTGAAGAGGCCATTGCGTAAGCAGCTGGGAGCAAATAAGAATACTACTTTGACATCATCAGCAAAGAGGTATGGAAGACATTCTAGGAAGACCTGGAAAACATCATTGAGGTATAGTAAAAACAGCAAAGGACCTAGGACGCTGCATTAGAACGCTCCGCTGGTTACAAATGCCTTTTTAGACGAGTCATCGCCTTGTAGCACTGACTGCGATCGGTTAGAAAGGCAAGAAGAAAACCAAGAATGGAGGCGGCCAGCAACACCGAATGCAGCTAATTTTGTCAACAAACCTTTGTGTGGAACCCGGTTGGATGCTTTTTCCTATGGAGGAAGATGATGATTAGTGCTTGCCCCAGGTCTATATAGTCTATAACGTCGTTTAAGAATTCAAATTGGCAAGTTTGATAAGATTTAGTAGGCAGAAACCCGTGTTGGAACCTATCCATAAGTTTGCGCGGCAACAGAAAACGAAGCATCCCGTCCTTTTTATTCTTTCCATGAGCTTAGACGCAATGGGTATATGGCTAATAGGACGGTAAGTGTCAATATTTATTCGGCATCCTCGTTTGTGTAGTGATATGACGGTTGCGTGTTTTCATTGGGACGGGTGTTTTCCGCTCTTAATAGAGATAGTGAAGCTATTGAGGAGAAGGACTGGAATATCCGGTCCTCCAAACATTAATACAGAAGAAGGGACATTATCAGGATCTGGGTAGTGTGCCAATTTCAAGGAGCAAAGTGCTTGCTTGAGGTTATTTATGTCAACGTCAGTGGTGTGTATTTGATCTTCAGTGAACTTGTGCATCGTAGTTCGCAATGCCAAATCATTGTTGGTGAAGGATTTACAGCAGTGCGTGTTAATGCAGTCGCAGAGCTCGACAGCATTCGTGACTATAGTTTTATCAGGAAGTAGAAGGGTAGTGATCAGTATATATTTGCTGCCACCCCGCTGCTTCATTAGTCGAATAAGAGACTTTGCCTTGTTTTCAGTGAAAAGCGCCGCGTGTTCAGCTAATGTACGAGCATCATTTTGTGAACATTTCCAGGCGATTAGTAATGCGTTCATGCGGATGATTAGATGAAAGCCTTTATTCTTGCTGTAGCGGGATCGCATTTTTTAAGCCTAGTGGCTAGTTTGCATGTGGAAGCATCATGAAGAGTCTGCTGCCTTCTTGGCTTCCTCATTTTGGGGGCAAGGAAGTCTAAGCAGTTTGTGATGTTGTTATCTAGCAACCTGCTCGCAGTATCTATATTTTCGGAGAGGAAGAAATCGTCCCAGGGTGATGCTCGAAGGGAAGAAAATGTTTCCCGGTTGATGCGATGGAGGGGGAGATCCCTCATGCTTGTTATCCTCCTGGTAAGGGAATTTAGGCAGTGCAAAAGACAAATTCACCACCTTGTGGTCGCTGCCCGGTGTGTTGTCTAACAAGCTGGCGCATGCGTGGGAAATGCCGTTGGTGCATATTAGGTCCAGTAGGTTAGATTGTCCAGTCGGTGCATTCACATGTTGAGTCCAGCCGTGCGTGAAAAAATTGTCTACCAGAGCTCTATAGTTGAGTGGGGCTGACTGCTCAATCCATGAGACATGAGGCATATTAAAATCTCCAGCAATAATTTTATAGCGCGATAAAAGGTGAGATTTCCTGGCAGAGCTTGAGCATTTTGTCAACGCTAGCACAACAGGAGCGCGGTGGGTTATCTAAACAACCTATCAAGAGGTCTAGTGGACGTCCAGAGGCCTGAATACATATGGTTTTTAGAATTGCCAAGGGATACTGGTTGGAAAGATGTTGCATGAAACTCGTTCTTGACGTGTTTGAGGCATCCGCCATCTCGGTGATTGGCGCGTCCACTACAGAAAATGGTGTACCCTGGAATGTGTAGTTGTTTGTCAGGAGAATCGACCGGATGCCATGTTTCTGTGACCAGCAACATTTGCGGGTGTGGCAGAAGAATGAGAAGGCCTAGGAGTTGCATTTTGCTTTTGACCGAACGTACAATGAGGCGAAAGAATGTATACGTGTAGTATCCGCAGAGTCCTTTCGTTTGGTCACCATCTTCTGCAGTGGTATCGTAACCGGTTAGTTTAGAAGTGTTTGAGATGAGGGAGTTATGTGCCGTGGATATGTGTGCCGGGGGCTGCGGGTGGTTACATTGATAGCAGCCGACCGGTGACGAGGCAGTTGTTGGTTGGTGGTCCATGGAGTTACGCGTTGGGCTGGAGCCAGCCGTTTTGCGTTGGCTGCAGTGTATAAATGAGTCTCTGTAGATGAGAAAGAGTAGGCGCGAGCTCTTGGAGAACTAAGCTTGGTGGGCCATGCCCTGTTGTATTCCATAAAACGGGTGCTTCAGTAGATGCGGCACTTCTCGGCGACCAGATATTCTGCAGAAGTCCTGATGTGGGAGAGCGGTTATTCGATGTAAAGGGAGTTGTGGTATTCACTTTGGATGTCGAGTTGTCAATAGCAGCATACTGTCGTCTTCGGCTGGGAGCCGTATAGCTGTGTGCTTTGCACTGATGTTGATAAGTTGGAGTTTGAGCATTTTGATTTGTTGGTTCGAGTAGATATGGTTTTCTGAATGGCTGGCTACATCTGGTAGGAACAACAATCCCAGGTAAGGCTTGATAAGCCGGAGCAGAAAGTGTACTATTCAACGGTTGTAGTTGCAGGGGTATTGGTTTGACGCGGTCGGTAGTGCGTCGGGGTATATTGCGAATATGGAAGTGCTTTATTAGGTTTGGGATGTTGAGTAGGTAGTTCCGACGATGAGGCTATGCTTCGTTGGCAATGAACTTCGGTCTAAAATTGGGAATTGGAGGTATGTTGCATACGAGTGCGCCATCTAGAGGCGTGGCTTTGATACTGACAATGAGTATAAGTTAGCTGTATCGGAACGTCTGGGTATAGTCCCTTTTGTGTATTGATATGGATTCGCTGGGTGACGATGGGGGAGAGCTGTGGATCACTGTTGCTTTGAGCTGCTGGTCGCTGGCGTTGTGTCGCTAGAGAGTTGCGTGGGGTCATTGACAACGCTGGCTAATAGAGTATATACTGATAGCAAGCCCACACTCTCTAGTTCAAAGTCTATACCACGCAACGCAGACATATCAACAGCCTGTGTACTGTATTCGGTCGTGTTTACGACAACAGCCGAGTTAACAGCTGATGCTACGTATTTAATAACAACATTTTTAGCTAATTTTTGTCCTTTGAGGGCCTTTCTTCATCGCTGTGTGTTAGTCGCTGTGAGGAATCCAGGTCAATGTCACACGGGGTCATGGAAGTAGCCGTGTGGATTGGCTTTTCTTGCGCATTTTTGAGTTAGGATTCGGTGAATGATGTTACACGGGTTTCTTTCTGATATGCTGAACGAGTAGGCAAAGTTGATCTTCGCAGCGGGGTTCTGTCCGGTTTTATCAGAATTGGCCCGAGGTTTGAGTGCTGATTCAGCATATATCGGGCGTCAAGTAATAGTTTAGCCAGCTCGGGGCTGCTAAATTTCATGACTACTGGGCAACATCAACCGGAGATCTTACGTAGGCGAGCAGCTGACCAGCAATCAGGTGGTAGTCTACACTCATTCAGAAGGGTACGCAGCACCATTTTAAGCGGTATCTTGTCAGACACGTTGAATATTACCGCGTTATTGGCACGACGCATGCGTTCACCGACCTCGTGCGTAACGTTATTCCATATTTCACCTGCAACTAGCATATCAGCTTGGCTAGCCAACGTTTGGACGTTGTCCAGTTGATCAAAGGCATGCCTTTGTTTAGTAACGTCGCAAGACATGTAAACTCTTCTTTCAGTGGGCTTACCTGACTTACAAGGACACGGATTTTTGCAGAGCTTCTGCTGATGGATCTACAAGCGCTACTTTGCAAGCTAGTATTCGAGATGGGCCAGCCTCCCTTCCGTCATGGGCAGCTTGTTCCAGGGTTGTCTTCTTGGCAGATATCGATGCCGTAGGACTTTTACTATAATACTAATAAACAGTAAAAGTCGAGTAAAAAGGTGAGGTAAAACGATGAACCCGAGATACGAACAAACGGCTTTGGGAAAACGGCTTGGGCGAAGGTCCAGACAAAGCAAAGGGGATGTAACAGTTAATATGCGTTACTTTAGTGCAACAGAAGCCAAACTAGAACGCAGCGATATACAGTAAAAAGAACAGCGGGACAATACGCAACGAAAACGCACCGGTTCAAGGTCACACACTGTGGCTACACCCAACTACGGCTTGGGCAACCGGATCGTACCTCGCCTTCTAGTTAAACAATGGACTCATTCTTGCTGTATTTTTAACGATAGCTGCACCTTACTTTGAGTTCAATAGTTTTTGATGGTACTAGGCCTATTCGTAGGCTATTGTAGATATATATTCCTTGACATCAAATGGGCCTTCAACGCGGCTGATCAATGTGCGCTTGCAAAACGGAGAGGGCCATCGAAGGAATTCAGATACACCCAGGAACGCAACTTTCTGATGAAACTGGGCCTTTTATCTGCAACCGTTGATTAAGCATTATGAAAGCTTCTGGATCCTATAAGGAAACTTCTGCTGATAGGATACTGTAAGGTCAAGACTTACCGAATCAAACCCATTCCCTCATGTTCGACGCCGGCGTACGGGGCATACACGTCGTTTCTGCTTCTCCTCCTGATAAAATTCCAGAGGGTCACTCCAAGGTACGTCCTATAAACATTGCGTGTTAGCGTACTGATGACTGTAGTCGCCTTTCAGACGAATTCTTCAAATCAAAGGGAAACTTTCTACGTCATAAAGCAGCCCTCCCCAGAACGCCTAGGTAGAATGAAGAAAAGTGTTAAAGAATATTGTACTGGCTGATCGAAGGGTAGACTAGAGTACATGGAGATCTCGCTGAAGACAGACATTTGACATTCCAGGTCAGCAAGGCCAAAGGATGGCCTTAGTGTGATACGTGCAGAGTTTTGCAGCCTAAACAACATGCTAGATAAGATCCACCGCTTTATTACAAAACACCACCTTAATCTGACGGCTTCCAAAGGGAACTGGCCGTCTTCCGGTATGCCGGACGCATAGGGTAGCATCTTGCTCGAGCTGATTGTAGTTATAATATACCTTGTGGTGACGTCCTTCTGTGCTGAATAGCAGACCACAATTTTCATATTTTGGAAGCGGTCGCGGATCGTAACGCTGATTATGAAGTACGTCGCTGGGTGCGGATCATACTTCGTCGGCATTCTATTCAAAGCTTCATTGGTAACAAGTTGCTGCTTGTGGAATTCATTAAAATATATGCTGTAGGTAAAGACCGTTTGATATTAGACCAGTTTAATGTCCCAATGGTAGACTGAGGTAGCGCAATCCGTGGTGCTCCTCCCGACACTTTTGTTTCCACATGCAAAGAGGCCTACATGAATTCTTCAGAGACAGTCCCCGTACATTCTTGATAAAGTGGGTACACCAGTAAAGTCTGATGTGTCTAAGATAACCGTTATTCAACCACTTGGTGCAAGCGGCCATTCTGCCGTCTTCTTTTTGTAGGCTAACCGTATAGTCGTTTCCAACAAGACAGTGTATCATCATTACTAACGAAATAAATATATAAATAGTTTATTCACAACTTTGTCGAGACACATCAATCCACGCATGATCAACAGCTGTGTGCAAAGATGTTTCACAACGAACACGTCGCAATGTATGTAATCGACAGTAAGCCGAAAGCTGTACAGGCTGCGGATGTTGCAAACGTAACCACGAGAAATAAAGTCGTCAATAAATGACGATACGTCGGGTTCTAGCGTGCGTAGTGTAAACCGTCCTGGCACTATATGTCTAATACTTGAACGGGTCGGGAAAACATTAAATTATGATTCCAGTCGACTTGATAGCTTGTAGTAGTAGGCAGTAACGTTATTCACTGGCAAGTCGCATCCGCCGTGTCGCAGTGTTGTTAAACGGACACTTGTGGCTTTTTAGAGGGAGAGCGCTTGCCAGGCATAAACCCACCACGTCCTGGAACACTGTCACGAATCCTTTTGTACTCGTTTTACAAATAGCAAAGCAGCTTGCTGACTGATTGCACCCTCGGTTATCCGCAGTCGATTGCCTTCCAAATTCCTCTGATAGTTAATCAGGTATCTTTGGTAAGTCCCGCCATAATGGGTGGGGCAAATGGAGGATAGGATCTTCAGGAAGAAGCGTCTTTGTGAGTGTCCAGGTGGGCAAAATGTCAGTTGCTTGCGTCATGTGTTTTCAGGTTTATGTATGCTTTTTAGGAGTGTAAAGGCCTCGTGTCCAGCTATCCTATTGGACAACGGTCGTGGTAGTGAGTGCAGTTGTATCCATTTGTTATACGGCCACGTTGTTGTAGGTTCTTGTGTGTTACTATGTCCTGTCCGGAGGAAAACGGTTTCTCGGTCCAATCCCATATCCCCAACTAGTTTCGGACCTTGGAGTAAAGGGAAGTTGAGAGACAATCAAGGTCGCAAATAGCAGGCGTGGAAACAAACTTTAAGCTCCTATGTTATAACATTTAGAGTGCAGATGCATGGTTGTATGATGTGCAACAACTTTTGTGCTGATAGTGTCTTTTGAATGTTCTACAAAAGCAATAGAGCACCATTTTTTTTTCGTAATGTCGGCGGCAAGCGCGCTTGACAGGTCGTTACCCAACGACCTGTGCCCGCAAATGCTTGGAAGCTTTTATGCCTCTATATGTCCCTTCAAAATTATCTCTGTCACCATTTACAGAAAAATATCGTTTCTCAAAGCCCTCGGGGAATTTGTAGTGATTTGGAGGTTCGCCCGTATGACTGTAAACTATTCTAAAATTTATTCAAATTATAACTTTCTTATGCATTAGGGAACTAGGCGGTTTGCCTGTTGGAATGTTGTTTCCGTTTGTTGGAAACCCGAATACAATCTCGGCCTTCGGCGCGCGACTCTACTGCGAACAGCGCCCAGTCTAGGCTCTTGACGCCAACTACATTCTCCCTAGCTGGCTGTCTTCTGGTGCCCTCTTTTCAGCATTAAATAACTGTCATTCCGTCCAATAAACATTTCCCTAGCTCACTTTTGTGTGCTCTACCCACTTCCTTTTGTTGGCCGTTTGGTATCGTACCAGCTATATAGCGCACGAACGTTGTGCTGTAGATAGCCTCAGAACTGAGGCTCCTCTTGAATGAAGGTAGGAAGCTGTGGAACTGCTTCATGGCTAAGTGGGAAGCTACCTCTTATTCGGTGTACAAAGCAGTTAGGAAATTTCGCACTGCTAAATAATGAAAAGTGACAACTCCACGAGCTCTCTCTGGCTAGGAAGCTCCGTTTACATCTATTACGCAAAACTCAGATCGCTAATTGTGTTCCTACCATGATACCAACTCTGAATGTTGTTGTACCGCACAATGATGACGCTAAAGCTGCACTATTTATCACTGCTTATTCTTCTGTCCACTCAGACGAATCACCGTCGCTTTGTGTATTTGTGACCCTACCCCTTTCCACTTTTCCTACTTTGTGTTCCAAATTAATTAATGTCCGTGAAACTCCTTGAATTAGTTGCTAAATCTTCTCCTCGTTCCGCTGCTTTACATCTTCTTTTACTCAAATCCTTTGCCAAGTACATCGTTGCTCCCTTTGTCAGGTGCATTTACACTCACAAGTGATGGCCGATTGTCTCCTGGTTGGAGCGTAGGCCTCATGTGGCCTATGCGTAGAAGTGAGGATTGGAAATACCCCGCTGCATATAGGCCCATTTGCTTGACCACGGTCTTCTGTAAGTTCGTGGATGGGAACCTGTAACACTTTCTCTAAAGTCACATGGGAGTTCATAACGTAAGCTTGGCCGCTCACCATGGGTTCAGATAAGTATGCCATTGTATCTCTAACCTACTCGTGGCTCACGAGCAACGAGCGGCCTCGTTGGATGCTAGCAAAGGTATGGATGTTGTTTTCCTCGACTTCCGCAAGACGTCTGACCAAGTGCTAAATGAACGTCTCCTCATCCAAGTTCGAAACATACCGTCACTGCAAATATTCTTTGTTGGCTGGCTGATATCCTCAAGTGTCGTTCAATTTGAGTGAACGTGAGCGATGCAATCTCTAGACCCGCTTCGAAGTTCAATGAGGTGCCTTACGGTTCGACCAAGTATTATTCAAAATCGTCGTTGAAGACTTTCCGACCGTGCTTCAAGTTGCTCGCCTACTCAATGCCGTGGAGTTTATACTCTCGATGGAGGTCAAAGGCTTTGATGCTGTTGATAGCTTGCAGTTGTCACTTGCCTGGTTACACGATTGACGCGTCATATAGGGTTGCCTATAAACCGCGATATTTGCTTTATCTTTTCGATTGGCGCTCCTGCTCCACTTGGCGTCTATCACCTCGGTGGTCTTCTTCGAACAACTGCCAAGTGAGGAAAGAATCTATCGGCGACCTTGCATCTGCAGATATAAGAACCAACCATTATACGTCAAAGATAGCAATCAAAGCTTACAGGTTGTTTATAGCCATAGGAAGAAAAGTCTCTCGGATGGCTCCAGAGATCTCCAATCTCATGCTCGTTTAACCTGAGCACTCCTTCCTAGAGTACGGCTCACCGGCGAGTTTCCAATTCTCCAAGTCCAAGTGCCATGTGCTGGTGGAAGTTCGGTGGGGAAATTTTGAATCTGTCAAGGCTCTTCGGAATTTTTCTTACTGCGATTGCTTTATACGTACGACGCTGTTCTCCATAGACTTCCGCTGCCGTAGTAGAAGAGTGGTGGCCAAGCGCTAGGTTGGTCGTGAGGAATAAACGCCCAAACTTTGGAGCTGGCCTCGGTTAAAGTGTCAAAACAATGTGGTTGGGGTACAAAAGACAATGGACACGTTGTTGCAGATACATTTGCTGACATGCATAGGAGCCAACATCAGCGACGCTCTTGCTGTGTTTTTTGTCGCTCACCAACAGTTGTAGCCTTCCCAACCAACACCAATTTCAGTTCGCATCATAACATAAATTTATATGACAATAATTTTGTTGCCTTGTAGCGAGCTGGTAGCTTTCGGAAAGATGCCCAGCCGTTGCATATAGCACAGTTGACATGCAACTGTTGCATTTATTTTCCTTTTGTATATAGTGCAACACAGTAGCTTTGGTATTTTAGGCTTATAGCCAACGTGTGCTGACGAACTTGACCGCCATCGTCGTGGAGGCCGCTTACGCAAGACACCGTCTGATAGGTTAGCTGGGTAGCGAGTTCCAACCGAAATTCCAGATTATCAACAGTGTCCCAACTCACGGAAACTGTTGGAAACTCTTCAAACCAAGGAGGCAAGTAGTTAGCCTAGAGCTTTTCTTATCCATCCGGGTAGCGATTGATTAGAACAAGTCACCAAAAGCTGCACACAGTACTCTTACAGAGGAGTATTTCACGGTTCGACTGGATTTCCACCTGGTTCGGTATCAGGATCGTGGTGCTACACATGCAACAGTGGTTCCCACTGTAAACAACTTTTCTCGCTAACTCGAATCCAGCTCAGCCCAGTTGGAAAGTGATCAAGTGGAAAACAGTTCTCGCGTCCGCTCTCTATACTTCTATGTGTGCAATGAATATCTACTGTGAAAACGTGTGGTATCCAACCGTAGCACTCTGTGTGTATAGCAAGTGAGTGTTAGGACAGGCAAAAGAATGCAAGATACATGTCAGCATGCTGCAAACTACCTCAAGTGTAAAATAAGGTAGTATTGTTCTTTACTATTGGACACAACATACTCAGGTAAACCAAACGGATCTCCAGACTACTACACAGTCCACCCCCAGAAAGAATAGGGTAAACATTGCTTTGGGCTACTAGAGTACTATCCGCCAAGGGCCAAGCTACTGCAGGCCAAAGTAATGAAATCTAGCACAGCTACCTGGTGAGAACCCGGCGACCGCTTTCCGACGGGCTGCTGCCTGTGTCCTCCATAAATTTGTTGAAACGATAAACGTATCTGCAAAAATGGTTCTTGAGGGAGCAAAAGTTAGACGGGAAATATTCAGTGCACAAATTGTGGTGTCGGACTTTAGCGCGCAGGTGCGGCTAACTTAAAAGGAGTACGTGGAAAGCAAACCGAAAAAGTTAGCAGCAATAATACATGGCAATAACCAGTACCAAACTAAAGTAACGATACGATATCTTTTGGGTATAAAAGTTTGTGTCTTAAAAACTATTTGCTATCTGTTTCCTTCGTTTAAATAGTGGTAAGCTGGATCTAATCAGAAAACGGCACCGTCTGGAATAAATTACGGGGAATTATACCTGCTGATCAGACCTAATCTTTTTCAGCGCACTGGACGATGTTGTAGGGGTCTCAGCGGACCTTGCTGGACCCCTTGGGCGGTGAGTTGTTGGCGAAAGAACAGGCGTCTTTGTGGATGCATAGTCGCGGTTGATATACCAAGTTCTAGGTGACCAATAATTACTGCCTCATGCTTCCTGCAGTAATTGGTGAGCAATTGAACGGTCCACTCCGTTGGAGTGTGCTTCACACCTTTGAGGAACACAACGTTTATTAATTAAATACTTTGCCGTACCGCTAGAGGATTCTGAATAGTTATTAATACAGCGGAAACGGGGATAAGTTGACGACGGCAAGTCTTACGAATATGTACGCAAAAGTTTTCTCCGGCGGTACAAAGGCTTTTTGGTACTGGACACTAGCGCGTAGGTAAAAAACAAAGCCTCGGTGACGCAAGAGGCCTTGCAAGAGAAGCGTCAAAGCCAGTAGTGTTTGAAGCAGTAGAAAGGTTACCAGGTGGACGATGTAGCTGACCAAAGAGCAGTTCGGCACCAGTTACTTAGGGGTTGACTATGAGACGCGCGCGTACACCTCACTTGACAGTAAGCAAAACCACGGTCCGTCGAATGGGGTTGACGGCATTGAGGCTGACGTTCAGTTGGCGAAGGAAAGGCTCAACCATACTGCTCGATTGTGAATACTAGGCTGTAGTAGTTGAACGTTGTCAGTCTATAGATTTAGTGTCTCACAAAATGGTGCCCTCTAAAGCTATTGGCATCGTTTGTCGTTACAGTTGCTGGACAACCGTATGGAGAGCCACAGTGGCCTCTAAATTTCTAAACCGCGGTGAAAGTGTCCCTTCCAAGATAACACAGTGCAATGTTGCGTGTGGGAAGGTTGGGCCTGCACAAATTCCTGCAATATCTTACCTGACGTCTATGAAGGTTAAAACCGGACAGCATCCTTCAGCATTATCATCGACTATAATCAGCGCCGCACTGTTGTAAGTGGCAAGTGCGTTCTGTCCTGTCTGACCTCAGCGCGCAGGACCAAGACAAACGCATCACCGTCAGCTGCCTAACTTTTATCAGTTACATATTTTACCCCTATCCCTGTGCACAATCGAAGTCGGTTCTACTTCGGCTGCTCAGCGAGAGAGGTTTCGCTTGGTGTAGGGCACAATAATCGAGAAGCTGCAGTTAAAATCTTTATAAAGACGGTGACTTACGCTTCGACGACGCGCAACGGACCTAACTGGCAGCTAGCGGTAACTATGCTTTGAACCGGAAAGCCTAGAAGGCAGCAACTGGAGACATAACGAAATTTAAGTCAACGTTAGCGCAGCTAAAAGGTTTTTATTTAACGTCACACCAATGAGAAATAGCTAACTGAAAACGCGCATGCATCAAAGCCCGAGAAACCAGGAGAAATCAGACCTTTTATGGAACGGCTTTTGCTTGTTACAAAAGTTCCGGCATCTGTGACTGACTTTGGATGTAAAGATACTTGACGACCAGGAAGCACCCAAACCTATGGTATCTATTTTAGTTGACGCTTACCAGGACATTAACATGGTTTCAAATTACCGCTGGATGGAAGGCCGGATCGCCATACAAAGCTCCGCCTCATGTAATGTCCTCCGTCACTACGGAGGATTAAGCCGCAGCATACTAAGGCGCACTTGGAGTCTTCAAGGTAAATCATTCTCTGTCCTGAATGACCTCTGTCCAGAATGTTGATAAAATGTAAAGCTGTCAATGAGTAACCCGGGCATCCAGCCAATGGTGAAGCTGATTCTTATGTTATTTTCTGTATGTGAACAGAACATCGACGGCAGGTTAGCGGCATGTTTTTCCCCACCCCGCATGCTGCGCAAACGGGCCTGCCAGTACTAATTACCAAGGTGCGCAGCGGCAGGAGCAAACTATACGAAATTCTACTTCTAATTCCTTAACCCCGTCCCGACCTATTAGTGTTCACAGACTTAGCTGTCTTCTGTGGTGTAATGAGAGGTTCCCTGAGGCCTACTGCTGATGTTTTTCTTCTTTCATTCTCTGAGGCCTTGGACGTATAACTTAACATAGCAGGCTAGCAACTCTCGTGTGCTGAGCGTATTGATGTGAAGGCTAAAGGGGAAGTTATTCGCTATCCGATAGCTTTCTCGAATTTCTCCTGGTTGTAGGGTTCTCTGAAAATAACACCGCCTCTGAAATGTGTTGATAGGGGACCAGTGATGATCACCAAACAATAACAATTGACTTGGCCTACTGAGCTCCTACCGACTCGGGCTCATGTTCCTGGGCTCGATCGCAACCAGTGGCTTGGGATCAAACTGTCTGCCAACGGGAGGTTTTAATGCACCCAAAAGCAATGGTACCTATTTCATGGGGCACTGCAAAATTCCTTCGAAATAACCACTCAAACCTGTTCAGGAGTACAATTTCATTCAGCATCACCCTACACCAACGCGGATGCTCCAAGGCCTGACATCAAACCTACTTGACCTGCTCTTCACTCCTATGTTCGTTGAAGCCTGTGACCACTCGGCCGAAGCGACATCTTAGTAATCTATGTCTTATAGACACGGCATTTTACTCTCCTAGACTAGTGAGCATATCGTCATAACTGGTGTATACATCCATCCAGAATACACGCCGCGGCAAGCACAGTAGGTTGGAATATCCATAGTTACTGAGTTTGTGTGAATTATCTAACCTACTGCTGTCCAACGCGTCGTTGTTCCTCAAAATAGCAGCCTCGGTGTTTACGATAGACCGTTCTACAAAGGACAACCCTGGATCGACCGAGGACTGAGGTTCCAACTGAACAGACGGCTTTCATTCTGGACCTTATTCAAAGTACACAACCAGCCTCTAAGTACCCAAACCGCAGTGTTTCGAAACGTGTGCACTTTGAAAAAGCGGAAGAAGCGAGCTGCGTACGTGCAATACCTGCCTGTTCAAAACTGAACTTGCCTGAGGAAGATTTCTCCTACCTAGGGCAAAGCGGCAAAAGGGGTGTTGGTACCCCTCTCATTATGCACTTGGAGAAAGCACGGCGTTGCATCGTGATGACGAGAAAGTCAATCTGCTGGCGTCGCAGTGCTCAGCAGACTTCCCAGCAGGTCAGCCGTTACCAGCAGTGCGCTCATGTGCCCTTCATGTCCAGAGCCGGTTAACTTCAGCGTCGTGTTGGTTATGCGAATAATCTGTGAGTTGAATTCTAACTGTACCGGGTTCCGACGGACTACATTAACTTTTATCAAGGTGTTTGTCGTGTACCTTGCCAAGGCCTGGTCCCAAGTATTCTGGCTGTTAATTCCAGACGGCAGCTTACCTAGCGTTTTGAAAGTAGGAAGAGTACTGCACAAATAAAAAGAAGGTGACCAGCTGGACACTTCCGACCACCGGCCACTATGTTTGACGTTGCTTTTCTGTAACCTCATGTAGAGAATAAGTAATCTGTACCTCAGCCTGATCTAAGAGGACGTATGCGTAATCTCCCCTTCATAACGCTGATTCTGCAAGGTACAATCCCGCGACACCACTCTACTTTCTGCTAAAGAAGCGTGGGTTAAAGCAACAGAAGTGAAGGGAGTCCTTTCTGTCGGCATCGCTCCTTAACAAGGTAGTGACAAAGTGCCATAGAGAACACCCTTTGCCGGGTTTCAGGCGTCTTGAAAGCCTGCACCATTTGTGCATTTAAGCCAAACTCTCCGCGTCTCTGTGTCAATGACCAATGGGGTACACAAGGCGAAGTCGTTGGATAAGTGCTTTAAACTGCACAACAACAAACTTCCAGCGACGCTTTAAACCAACTTCATAGTCTAAGCCGATGACCTCTAACGGTGGGCTGAAATTTCTTGCCCCGGGAACGCTGGCAAACTTCAAACTTTACTTCACCGATTCATAACTTGTCCGCTGAGTGGCGATTCCCGGTAAGCGGTGACAGAGGTGCCGGTCTGTCGATTGTTTGCCCGGATACGTTCCGCTCGTACGATATGGAAATGTACCTCCTTAAGTCTGTCAAACATGCTAAGGACCTGGGTGTCATCTTCTCGCACGACCTCAAGACATCATTGGCACGCAGAACTCGGTTTCGGCGACCAATGGAATACTTTGGGTTTTGCTTAGGTCTTTATGCAAACGTTCGCCGGAGAAGTTTAGAACCCTCTTCGCTTTACATGTCCATCCAATTTTAGGGCATGGTCACCCAACAGCCTGCCCCATAACGAATACTGAACGTGGACTGATAGTGAAGATACGGAGGCTCGATAAATAATCAACGTGGGAGCCTCGGGATCCCCTATACGCTTTGCCTAAAGCCTGTAAACCAGTTCTGCATGGAATACCTCTACCGAAACCAGGCGTATCGTAGGGGATGAGCTTGAAAGTGAACTGCAGCCGTTCGTCCATCTCAAACTGAGCAGCTCAATATGATGCCACAACTGGAAGTTACTTAGGCTAAGGAGACTTTACATCCCTCTGCAGGTTGCACTAGCTTCCATGGTGGTGAAAGATTTGAAGTCTGCCGAAACCATTCACTAATTCCCATGCCAACGGATCGCAAGTGATGGCTAGACACGCATTTAACTCACATTGAGGGGTCCTGTTTCACTTACTTTAAAGGTGAGGTGCTCAGAAGGAGGAAGGCTCCTCGACAGTACGAAGCCAACTTGTATTGATTCGGTAAAGCTGGAGCTAACAAGAGCTCTTGCTTCTGCCCTCAATATACCAATGCATCCCATTATTGCCCGCTGGGTTTCGTGCATATCCGCCTAGCAGTATATACAGCGACGGTTCTGACAGCTTGCCGTCATCAGCATTATCAGTATATTAGCAATTTGGTCTGATGCTTTGCTGCTATACAACCATGCTGTCTTATGTACTAAAATTAATAGGAAGAAGAGAGGACGGATTTACTGGGAAACCTTAGTTTCCTAACAAACATTCAGCTCAAGGCATCTACCCCTTATGTTGTCAACAAACCAGGTACAAATAGGTAGTTCTGGCCATTGCAATGCGTGAACTGACTTCAGTTGCTATATGCCCTTCAACGCTGATGCAGCTGCCAGCGTACGTGACTTAGGCAGCCATCTGGGGTTGCAAGTTAAGAAGGGTCTAGGGTCACCAAGTAGCTGATGGCCATGCAGCGACACTTTGAATTTGCAAAGTGTATACCAAGTAATGGGACTACTCTAGAGAAGCCATATACGGTTGACGGTGCCGCCTTAACATCGTAGAAAAGCAAGCCGATATCGTCCGCATAATCAAAATCAACTAACCTTTCCCAAACAGGACCTCAACACCTACACTTAAGCTTCCGTAAGGGAGCACTCCACGCTTGGGCCTATGACGAAATTGAACATAGTAGTGAAATCAAACAAATATGACGAACGCCACTTGTGGTTAGAAAGCTATCTGACAGGTAACCGTAAACCTCGAAGCGGCCTCTAGTTTTTGAGTATAAAACACGTAAGCGGTTCAAATACTTGGTATTAACATATATGTGCACAATTATCTATACTGAATGCATCGATCGACGGCATCGAGCGAACTCTTTAAATAGAAATACGCAGCCATCGTTTATCTGCGATCGTCGTGGCGCTGCTCTCTCACCTACCGCAGAGTGATTATTTGATCTATACAGCCACGCACTGAGCGAAAACCTGCGGGCTCTTCCCTAGTCCAAGCTTTTCGTTGTACAGTACGGCGATGCATAAGAGGGGTGGCCATCAACTTTGGAACATCTGGCATTAGGCTAGTGCCACTGTGGTTAGAACAGCCTGTGCGACTGCTCTTCGTGTTTACTGCCACTATAATCGCTTCGGTCCAGTAAGCCATATCCTTTGCTTCCATTCAGACGAGTTCCAATAAGGAGAACCGTGCTTTGCGGAGGAGCTCATTTCCATCCCAAAATATTGCGGGTATGATGAAATCTAGACCAGCGGCACGAAAACGATTGAGGGTTGCCATAGCGTTTCGAATCTTGGCCTCCAACGCAGGCTCCAACCTAATCGCACATGTCTCAAGCTGCATCATCTGATTAAGAAGATGTCCGGAAGCAGGGGTTTAGTTTAACACAGCTTTAAAGTGTTTCGCACGAGGAGCCATAGGACGTACGTTATTGTGTATGAATGTACTCAAGCTGCCTGATTGATTCACTGACGTCTGAAGGCCTAGGTACAGTGGTGCGGATCATCTGGAAGAGCTTAAGGCAATTGCATACTGCCCCTGCTTACTTCATTTTTGAGCTGCACTGGTCCACCAGGCTTCATTGTCAGCAAGCAAACTGCTATAGTTCACGCCTAATAGTCCGTTTGGCCACACTGTGCTCTGAGCCAGCCTGAAGCTACCTTCTGGATTCTAATAAGTTGACGGACATCTCGGATGACCAATAACCGGTGCTGTGATGATTGATAGTGTCCCGAGCAGCGACTGCTGCGTCCTGCATGGCGGCCGGAATCCACTGCCACTGAAGCTCATTGTCAGTAGGACAAGGTAGCAAAGTTTGGTATGCAGTGTAACTTGACAGGCTTGTCTGACCGATGGCTGAGATAATTTATCAAATGCTACTCGGGGCGACGCTTGGTGCGTCTCCCGGTAACCTACATGGAGAAACGCCAGCGCACTAAGGCATGATCAGCTTTGCCGCAGATATATCAGTACGAGCAACAATCCAGTATGGAACCACGCCACCTTTAAATTATTGCAAGGGGATCACTTTGGGTCCATCGCTGGCCAGCTACATGAGAACGCCAGCTGGCATTCGGCGCCCACTGTGTCTCCACGTCGTGCTACTAAGACATAACGGTGCTCCATTAGGTCAGGGAATATGAAAGAATAACAATAGAAGGCAGAACTAGGAAGGCACACAGGGCTGGCCGTCCATCCACAATGCTCTATGGCACCTTGGGTACACGGTGCCAGTTACGTGGTTATTTTCGCGCCTTCCGTTTAAGATACGTTATAGCGATTGTCAAAACGTTTTGTCTCTTCAGCTAGATACATTGGCGGTCTAAAATGGCGCGTGGCTAGCCCTCGTGTTTGTCTGATAAATACATAAATAAGGCTTTTGTTCTCGACAAAGCTTGTCACGCCTTTACAGGGATGCTCATGTTGAAATAAAAGTGCGTAACCAGAAACGTGCAAAAGTCAAAAATGTTTGCCATAACAGTGTCGATTTGTGTAGAGTAATAGGTTAGTAGGTAATTGTGTGTGTAGCGTTGTTTTGTACTTGTAAGAGTGCTGCTCCATTCTTGTATGTTTAATATCGTCGGCAATGTGCGCGTAGAAGCTTGGTGTCCGCGGGTTGGAAAGAGTTATCCAGGTAGCCACAAGGCGGTGACTTTATTTTGTGACACCTCATGATCACCACGTCACAAGCTTCTTAAGCTGATATTTGTCGCTTTCTATAGGGTGAATGCCTGCCAGGCGTAAGTCCACTACCTCCTAGAACACTGCCGCCGAACTATTTGCTGGACCAGGGTAAACCTGAACTACCCACGAGGAAGTCGTTCTTCTAGCCATAGGCAGATAACAGAAAGGACCTTATAATTTATGCTGTTGGGCTACCAGTGTTATCAACTTTGAGTAGTGAACGTTCAACACAAATAAAAGCTGAGAACTATGAAGGCAAGAGAAAGGGAATTGACTGCATGGTGCCGGCGTCTGAAGATTATGGCTCTAACCGTGTACGTTTAGCCGACCTAGTGGACACCGCTTTTTAGAACTCTAGGCTAAGGTTAAAAACAAAACAGATAGACGGCAGCTGATAGCCATGGGGTGGGAAGTGAAGCTAATCTATGTGAGGGAAATGTCGGCTGCTGGCTGCGCATGCTCATATATGTGCGTGCAACCTTGAGGCTCCTTAGCAGTCCGCTTGAACTTTTCAGTGTTAGCTTATATTGGAATGACGTGTGCTTCTAGTAACAATAGCAACCCGAGTTTGTGGCCTAAAACTTGGACTGAAACTGGTAGCACGATTCTAGTAGTCACGTCTAAATTTTGTGGGAATAAACAGTTTCGGAAGCGGGACCCGCAGAACTACTTGCAAAGTAGCAATGGAGGAAACAATGCAGGTACATGGAAGTAACGGTGTTGTTTAGGCCCTTTAATTCAGTCTTGACATGATAGCGGTTGGGTATATACCTTGCAAGTAGGAGGAAGCGATGAGGTCTAAATAAAGTTCGGAGCAAGCCATAAGCTGATGGTCGCCTATTTGACAGGGCCATCGGTGCTTCGTTTGCGCTGAGGCTACTGATCAAAATGCACAAGCGGCAGTAGGTTAAATAGATGCAAAGGCTAATATTGGAGTTAAGGTGATACTGTGCGGGAGGCTGGGTATCATTTAGGTTAGGGTAGCCACGCGGGTTCCGATAGCAAGCATGGAACAAGAGAGAAGGTGTCTGGTGATTACTTAAAGCTGCTCATGCATACCTTATCCTTAATGTTGTAAAATATTTAACGGCGTCTACCCATGACCTGGTTGTATAAACAAAGGCAACAGGTTGGGTTGGTGCATCTAGAGGTCAGTCTAACAAACCGGATTGCCAAGTCCGGTCCAGGTTGCGTCGCCAAACAGCTGGCGTTCAAACAAATTGAGGGTAAGTGTCAAGGATGTTCAGGGGTTTAAAGTAATTTCACTATGTGATCTCGGTCCTCTAAACCCTGGCATCTTTGACGATGTTCATAGATTTTGATAGTTAAAATGGTTAAAATCCAAAGTTTCCACTGAACGTGATGTCTAGAGCTTAGTTTTGGGTTGCTAATTGAAGTGAACAAGCCTTGGGGCCGTCATTTATGTCACTTGGCGATTTGTAAGAGTAAGCGTCGTCAAATGAAACAGCGTTACAGTTCGGTTAGGTGAGATGGTTCGGGTCAGACTGGGATACATCAGGTTATGGAATAACTTAATAAATAGTTTGTTCTCAAATTCACAGACATATCCAATCAGGCATGATCAAGATTTAAAAGCAGTTGTATATCATGAAGGTACTTCGGGTTCAATTGTGTGTAGTTGAAACGGTCAAGTACAATGAAACAATGCATGTAGACGGAGAGTATCATATGCTTGCATGGGTCAGGGAAGTTGGAATACGGGTCTAGTCGCTTTGCCAGTATGTGGTTGTGGGCAGTGCCTTTATTCAGTAGCGAGTCACATCCGCCACGTTGCAGTTGTTAAACAGACATTTGCGGCTTTTTATAGGGCAAACGCTTGCCAGGCAAAAACCCACCACAGGCGGTGACCTGGAAGCGCGGATGAATGCCTTGCTTATTCGTTTGCAGGCGTTGTATATTTGATCGGGCCGATATAGCGCTTAAACAGAAGGGAGCCCTGGTGTGTATTGCAACAGACGGCGCACTAGCCTTCACTGTGGAGCTTACTCTTTTGAGAGCTATTTCAGTTCATCATGAAACCTAAATGAATAATAGTAGAAGTCAAAAGCAGAACTATAAGCAAACAGGTGTGAAATGGTTATTCACACACCACGACGCGTAACTGGTTGCAGGCCTTGGAGACAGGTAAAAGCCAAAGGTATACATGGGCGGTCAACGTAAGGCACGGTGGTCGCCAGAACGTAATGGATGACTTGCTAGCTGGGGTGACAGGAGCCGCCATGCTATATGGTTAGCTATCCTGCCAACACGATGGAATTTGGAAATTTGCTAACAAAAGCGGTTGAAGAAAAGAGTCTGGAGGTACATGCTGCCTGTCCACTTGTGTCTTCAGTAATGATAAGCTTACGTATACCTCAGTTAAAACTAAGTATTAGACACCGCTTGAAAGCCAGAGCGCAAATAAACTCAAAAACGTCCTTGGAGATAGTTTCAGGCCTTTGCTGCAATAATAAAACTGTAAACTAAGCACACAAAGTGCTCCCAATTGTTGACAGGGCTTCAACCTCTTGATCATTGATCCTAGTTTCGGACACAACATACATCAGTACCAAGTGTGTCCAAGGTGCGTGCGAGTGCAACCTGTTGTCCTGTTTGTTTTAAAGTACGAACGTTGAATGTCGCCCTGGAAACGGGATAGCTTGGCTTTAGAAGGGACTTTTGCCGATAGATGCGGTGGGATGGTGGCTGCAGATGGTTCTACTCCAGTGGCACTTCGGCTGCTGGCAATTAAGGTGGGAGTTATAGTAGGTAGGCTAGTAATGGGGGTCGAGATGGAAGTAAGAGAAATAGGTAGAAAAGAACGAAGGGAGAAGCCAGCAGCAGCATGTTTTTGCTTATCTGCCCTGCTGTATGCAGCAGATAATGGAGCACATGATAACCTGCACGGCGGCCGATGCAGAATGAAGTTTGTGTTTGAAGAAAATGCTATGGTTTTATGTGGGCTGAGATGCTGCCAGAGCGCCCAGACTCGACAGCAGGACGATTAGGGTCCTCATCCAAAGCCTCTGGCTCAAAAACCTGTCCTCCAGGCAGCGGGGAGATGGCAATGTTTTAGTTTTACAGAAATGGATGCCCTCATATTTCAAGCCCCCAACCTGGCGGACCAGGAGACTAAGTTTGTCTGACCTCTCACCGTGGACTAACCTGGTATGAGTAGCTCAATAGGTGCCAGGAGGTACCACCCATTACAGCAACATGGGTCAACGAGGTACGCAAATCGTCGCCCCAAGTTAAGGTCCAGTCTCGTCGCGAAGGGGAACCAAGCTCGGCAGAAGGTCATTCTGACCTGATTCAGGAGTCGCATGGAACATAGACCTATTCCTTTCGTTAACGCTTACTGAGCAACTTTAGGAATGTTTTCATGCAAAATGTTTGCGGTCTTGGCACAAGGACAAATCGGTTTAAGTGAAATGCATGTTACCTAACTTTGGTTTACAGCTATCGCTCGCGCTATAGCCGTTCTAAGTCTGCGTAGTTGTAAAGAACGCCCGCAAACGTCCCTCAGCTCTACAAATATGGAAGATGATTGGATCGCATATAAACCCACTAGCTGTAAGTTTTATCAATTATCAGCATATATTACCGCCACTTTTGTCTAATTTATATGCGCATACATTCATCCGCTTGGGGCCGATGCCAAAGTCGAAATATCGGGGATGGTTTTTCACTTGTCAAAGCAAAAGTATGACGCTCAGTAGGCGAGAGCCACTATCGTCCATGATACCTGACCAGACATAACTTATAAATAAATAACCAAATACTTATTCTCGACTATGCGTGGAGCGTTCAGGAAGACTTGAACAGTTGGGTGGAAATACGCAGACGTTTTATGCCCATTGTACCAGCAACACTAGCAAATTTTTCAGACCTTCCTCATTGGAGTTGTACAATGATGCAAAGGTAAAAAGAATATTTGGGCTGTCCTGAGAACGGGCCGTGTTTATGGACAAAATAAGTCTTAAATAAGTCACCGTTTGACAGCAGGCAAAACTACGTGCAGAAGCATGAATACTTGAATAGGAGACAATTGACGAGCAATGTTGGCGGAGGTATGGGGATATACTGAGTTCCTGCGTACTTTCCGCAAACATCAACGATGACTCGTAGCAAAAGGTGACGGCAGTGCATGCGGATGTAAAGTGCCAGTGTAACGAACTCTTGAGACATTGTGCAATGCGACGCTTGTTGAGTACCATTAGGATGTCACGGGCTGTAACTTTGTTCGGTAGAGATTCACAGCATCCACGTAGCAGCTTTGTTGAATGGATATCTCTGCTCTTTTATAGGAAGAACGCTCGCCAGACAAAAACCAACCATTTCCTGAAACACTGCCAGCGATCGATTGAATGGCAAGTTGTAACTGGCTATGCTTCTTGTTGACAGCTTATCTGCTCGGATATTTCTAGTCAAGTTGCGTCCCTGTTTCCGTTGGCTGATGCATTGTAGGCGCGCGCCTATTTCCAACCTGCGCCTGTCCTAACCTCACCAAAAGACTGGGAGCTACTGGTATTTGTGTTATGAATTGTATAGTTTTTGTAGGTGATGCGGTGACAGTCTGCACAACCACATGAATTTTCCGGTGGGTATCCAATGAAATAGGTTGTCGTGCTGTTGAAGTCCTAAGGTGTACGATATTTTTCCGCGAAACAAATTGTAGGTCTTCCTGGGGTAGTTGCAAAATGCACCGGAACAATTCGTATCCAAGGCTAATTCAACGGTTAACTAAGAGTGAAGAGTTTCGGATGCGTGGTATGCAAACCAACTTATTCAGTAGCAAAAGCGGTCAGACATAATTGTTCTGCCCTTGGCGTATGTTAACGGTAAATCGAGGTTTATCCAATGGAGAATTACACTGCGTCACCCGGAGAATTTCTTTTGTTTTAAGTCAAAGGCATAGTTCCGGGTAGGAGGTTGGTGAAAGTGTTTTCGTTGGGCGAACGAAGCCAAATGTTTTAGGCCTGCATGCAACTTGGACCTTTGCAACATAAAGAATAAGTTATCCGGTCCGTAAGTTGTAACCACGGCGGATACGCTTCCGATGATATCCAGGTAAGGGAAATATATCCTTCCTATTGTACTATACTCGCCGCGCTGAACGATTTTTTGGTGGCATGCCGAAGTACTTGTGACAATCTAGAAACAACGCAAATAACAAAGGCGGTTAAAAAACAACCAGAATAATACCGACGGAACGAAGTCGAGCACACGGTCAGTTTCAACAGCGCGTTAAATATTAAACGCACCGCACCACCTGTGTTATTAAATATATCAAATACATTTATACCCTAAAACTGACAGAATACAGCGTTAAGTAAACTAAGTTTACGAACTGTTATAAAATAGAATCGTGCTTCAAATTAGAAGTTAAGAGGGTGCAAAGCTATTGTTGGATTCTGAAGGGTGTAGGCCTTATTTGTGGGACCCTAGGAGGCGGACAATTTATCCTGAATAAGGAACTAACATACCGCACAAAAGGCGCAAAGGCGAGCCTTTACCATTGTCCCTAAGTGAGGAGATAGCGTGAAGTCCGTAGCAAACGAACACTAGAAAGTTTAGGTCCACTGTAGGTAGGATGCAAACCGAGATCAGGGAAAGTAAATCTTAGGATCGGAAAGCAAAGAGCTAAACCGGGCAGAAGTAGAAAAGCCAGCACGTTCTTGTAGTGTTGTAACCAGAAGTTGGGACGGCCGAACCGTGCTCTGTGAGGTCTCAGTAGACGGAAAGGAGTGGACTATTAAGAAGACTAAAATGAGAGCTCGTACAGCATGAGCCAAATTATCAAAATCGGGTTATTAACAGAGAGCTTCGGCAGAAACAGTCACGCTATGAATGAGAGCGTATATAAAGATAAGGAGGATTCATGACCAGCAATGCACCTGACGTACGGGGTAAAGAGCCTTAGGTCCGCAGAGCCAACTTCAGTTAGATATAAGAAGCCTGGGGCAGGGCAGGAAGCAGGTGACTGCGCGGACAAGACTGGATAAGGCAGCCCGTTGAGGCTGAGACGCGAAGGTAAAGTGGTAATAGAGGCAAAGATTTCCATTAGAAAAGGAAATTGGCTATATGAATAGGTCGGTAACATGTCGAGCAAAGCTCTATGGATGAGAAAAATTGCGTGTTAAGTTGGCTCATCGTGTAAGTCTCTTATGTCCTGCGGCGGGCAGACATAAGGAGAGCGTTCAGACGAGGCTCTATCAGGGCCGGTACAAAGTGTTTCTGCTTAGTTAAAAACGGAAAGCAAATAGTGCATAGGGTGGGGAAGGAAAAGCGTCTATTAAGGAAAGTGGAAAAGCCAAAGACGTTTTCGAAGTTATGCAGACAGGCCTCTGAAGCATTTACGCCATTATCGGTAAGGTCTCACTTTACGACAAGCGGGAGGCCCTTGAGACAAGACTATACTGCCGACTCATTGAGTTTGAGCCGTAGCACTATGTTTGGAATATTAACGGAGAGCTTTGGCAGAAATAGGTATGCTATGAATAAAACGGAATATAATATTAATAACGTATCATGACAAGCAATGCTCTTGAGGTGAGGACTACGGTGCTCTAGGTCAACAGAGCCAAGATAAATTAGACCGCAGCAGTTTGTAACAGGGCAGGAAGCAGGAGACCCTTTCAGAAGAGACAAACTAAGTTAGCGTCTTGATGCTAGCCAACAAATTAAAGTGGGAATAAACGTATGGTCAACCTAAATGGAAGCTGCTGGGATGAGAAGAGGTAAGGAATAAAAGGCTCATAGGACAGACATTTGCGAGGGAAGCCTATGTCAAATAACAGTGGGAGCTACATGGGCTAGTCTACAATGATGTCATCTTCCGTTGACGTGCGCGTATCTTGTTCTCACAGCGTTTGTTTGCAACCCAATGGGTTTTAGTATTCATTGTGTGCTAACTTGGAATCGTGTCTACCTTATATTTTGCTCACCGTAACTACCTTTGCTCCAACTAGAGCCAGCACACGTTACATAGCCTTTTTAAGAGGCTTTTGGTAAAGTAGCTTTAGGGTGCAGTCGTAAGGAAATCATTGGAGGAAATTTTACACCCTAACTATTTTTGTGCTTTTAACCGTTTAATTAATATTCTTTAGCGCATCAATATCACTGCTATAGCGAGTAGTAGCAATACAAATAGTTGTTTTCCCGTATCATAATCACAAGCGTAAGACAGTTTGCGATGAGGAACCCTTCGGGAAACACTTATTGGGTTGGTTCTTATTACTGTTTTCTAAGTGCGCAGGCTGTTTTACATGATTGGTTTCATTGTACGCGGTAGCACAGAACTACGTATTTGTACCAGTGTTTCAGTACAACTGGTAAGTCGATGCTCATTTTTATGGTTTCCAGCCTCATTAGCGGACATATATACGGAACGATAAATTCCTTTTCATAACTACCTGCACTAAAGTATACCACTGCCGTGGCCGTCTGCCGTATTAGACCAAACAGTGATCCTGCATAACCAGGTTGAGGCAAGAAACCACTCGCTGCAAGTTTGCAATAGATACGCCCAATTATTAAGTAGGTCTGCAGATGCACCTCACTACCTGACATATTGCGGTTAACAATGCATGCTGTGTTTACCTTGAAATCGAAATTGTCCCTGCGCTCAGGTGTGCATGGCAATTGCCTTTCCATAGGTGAACAGCCGTTTCAGGTGCGTGCAACGAGTGGTGACTAACTTGGGCAATATCCCATACGGTCACTATGCAATGTCGGAATTTAGCAGCGTACCATTGTACCGCAATGTGTTTACCATGGTAAATCGCAATCTGTCGCACGGAGGCGTTTTGCCGTAATGCATGTAGAGGGCGGCGCTTGTCACTTAAAGGACACTGGGTTGTCAGTTTGCATTCCATAGCACGTTTTACCTCGGATGCCATTTCGCGTGTTTAGCAATGCTCAAGTAACTTAGATATTGCCCAGCTCCTTGCGCTTTCGTCGAGCGTCTATACTGTAGATTTAACTTCAAGGATTAGGTCGGCTGCTATCCACCTACTGCGGTGGGGCCACAGCCCTAGACATCAATATGGCTGCAGAGCGTCCGTGTCCCACTAACCAGCCAACCACCGTAGCCGTCAACTTCAACTAGATCGTGTTGTCCTTAGTGCTATGCAGGACGCTTATGATTGCGTGAGCAAAAGCTACGCCAATTTGGTAGCTAAACATATACACACCATTAGTTTGACGCGCCTAATAAATCTCCTCCCATGGCGCCGTATTTTCCATAATGTACGCCAAAAGCTAAGCCATATGCTGGTTGGGTTGAAGTGGCGCCGTAACACGTAAGAAAGTCTCCTCAACACGTCAGCAATCGTTCTCGTTGCGGCGGAACTGCCAAAGATCCTAGGTAACAGCAGCGCTAAAAATGAGAGGAATAGCGCCTGCGACTAAACCACTTTTGAGCACGCCTTCTTAATGTTCAGTCGGCAGGGAAGGCAAACATGTAATTTTACGCCTGTTAGTGATCGTATAGCTATATGCCTAGGTGGTGTGGATTTATGTTACCACATTCTCCACATGCTAAATTACTACGCTCAAAACATCGACCGAAATTCCGCACAGTAATTCAGCAGTGGAACCTTCAAGGACATGTGTGGGACCGCGGTCTCGCTGAAGCAAATAAAAAAAATTTTGGTGATGATAAAAGCATGCTACTACGGTTAAATTAGTTTTAGCTGTCATACGTGATCCAATGATCTATAACCTTAGTATGGCTGTGAGTAATGGATAATTACGCTACATTCTCACATCTGACCCTTACTTAGCGGCTTGTTAGGTTAGCTAGGCAGTAGGCTAAATGCATTTCATGGTGTAAAGTCAGGTGTTGACATATCCCTGTAATGTAAAGGTTAGCTGTGTTAATGTTTTATTCTTACCTGAGGTTCTTAAAATACCTGTAGTCCTTGTTAAGCTTTTAATTGCTTTGGCTCCACATTAGAAACCGTTGTCAAAGCGGAGGTTCCAGATAAGTTCCATCGTTTGATACGAAGTTTTGTTGGAGGTTTGAGAACTTGGAGAATGATGTAGAGAGATTTCGGCCTGCTACTCCAGCGATTTTACAGGCGCACGGCGTTGTCTCGAAAGCAATGCGAGCGATAAAATTGCGACAAACGTGTGTGTCCGGGTACGGTTTCCCAACTTACGCGGAACCACTCCTCCCTGTTTATATTTCTTTGACGACTTGCCTGTAATTTCCCTGACATTACACTTTGTGCCATCGTTTTATTTAATGAGCAGGTGTATTTTTGTTTAATCCATACCGCCTGTGGTAGTTTTGGAATTTCGCGGCCCTCCTTTCGTGTTCTATACTACAGGCTCCTTGAAACGTTTGCGCAGAAATGCTTCGAATACTACTGAGCAAGCTGGAATGTGTTACTAAGGTAAACGATCGATCGCAACCTATAACCACTTCAAAGCTGGCTAGTCGAACAACCTCCCCGTAGTGCCAGCTGGTTGTTTCGGGTAAACCCCGTTCCAGCAAATGGTTCAGCGGCAGTGTTCCAGGATGTAGTGCGATTGCGCCTGGCAAGCGTTCTCCCTATAAAAGCCACAGATATCCATATAACAACGCTGTCTCATGGCGGATGTGACTCGCTACTAAATAAAGTCACTGCCTCTTCCATTTTCCGGAGGATCAATCACACATCACGAACGTCATCCGATTCGAAGCGTTCCATCTATTACCTCCTTTGATGGCGAACCCAAAGAACAACAACCCACACAGAGTCACATTTACATACTCACGTAACATGGATACTTGCAAATACAGACGTGAACATGCCTTTAGATGTCAACACACACATAAATTCCTATGCTATTCGTCAAAATGTACTACTTTTTGAAATTGCCGATCATACATGTCTGTGTGACCATGATCACGCCTTTGATGTTGTGTCTTGCAGCGACGAGAATAAAATATTTTTTTTATTTTTTTATAATCAGGTATACAGGTTCAGTACGCCTCCGGCAAGGTCCTCCGCCAACCTTTTCCGATCTAGTGAGTCCATATGCATACTAACGCGCTGCGCTTTGTCCCTCCTAATAACGTCCTCGTTCGTTTGTTTGTCAACGCTAAACCTGTTCACGGAACCCTTTATCCTTTCATAT